>JAVJIF010014650.1:0-116915 GCA_038442645.1 Agave tequilana
GCAGTGTTGATATCAGAAGAAGGTTTTGAAGAGGCTTGACCAGAAAGATCGAAGTCTAAAGCCCTAAGCAATGGGTAATGAGCATGCCGTAAGGCAGATCCTACCAGCACAGTACGAATCTGATCACCACTCATGTGAGAAGCGATCACTCGAGGGGAAATTTATCCTAATGCCTTTAAGGAGGCAATAGATAATCAGGGAACAGGACCTCGAGCATGGCTAAATTCACCGGATTTAGGCACGATATTATGAAGATAATCTTAGCAAGGACCTGAGATTGGAGGGAATACTGACTCACAATCTCATTCCTCACTAGATCGGGATTGTCATCCCGGTGAAGAAGAGTGGATGCGGTGAGTGAAGACTCACCCTCCGGATATTCAGGAAAATCATGTAGGTCATAAGAGTAAACATCTATTCCATCAGTGGAAAGATGAAGAATCCTAGCAATTGACCTAGGGAATGTTTATGTCCCTACCCATCACACGGGAAATAATTCGGTTCCCACTAAATTCAAAATTGGCATAGAAATAGGGAACCAAAGAAGTGTAAACCTTCTCCCGGATGGAGAGAAAATCCACAAGATTGTTAGCACGGAGTATGTGGGGGATATCTAAATGTTCAAAGTCTTGGATAGCCACATATCTACCCGAAATAGTGTTCCTAGGGGCTAGATGTGTGTAACGATCAGAGGCAAGATCGTTACGGAACACAGGATCAGTCCTAGGGGCTTGAGATGAGGATTGGGCAGTGCCCTTTCCCTTCTCAGAACGATGTCTTTTAGGAGCCATGACAAAAATCAAATTTTTAGGGTTTTGCAGGTAAAGGCACGATCTAGATGATCAATCAACCTAATATGAAGACAATAGAAGTGATATATCTAAGCTAGAAAGGAAGAACAAGTGAAAAAATTCGAAATTTTTACCTTGGAAAAATCTGAAACCCTAGCTTGAAAATCCAGAAATTCTGAAAATCTGACGGACGGATCGGCTTGAGATTGAAGATCCGAATTAGGAATGAGTAGTATGAAATGGGTTTTGAAGGAATTTAAGATCGGATGGACGGATTTGAAGTAGGAAATTTTGAGAGGGGGGAGCTCCTGCGGTCGCTGTGAGAGAAAATGAGAGAGAGAGCCGAAACAGTGAAGAAAAGGTCCAGATATACGCCAGAATACGACTATCGGTCGACTGGGATTGAGGGACCGGTCGACCGAAAAGATACAGAGAGTCCTGCATTCTGATCGGTCGACTGGTCCTATACCAACAGTCGACGGTAGCACAAAAAAAATACAAAATTTTCTTCAGACAGAGCCGGTCGACTGGGGTTAGGGGCCGGTCGACCGGTAAGTCTGAAAATTTTGCTACCAGATTCTGACCAAAAAAAATTTTAAATAAAAATTATAACAAATAAAAATATGTTATATAATAACATACAGGGATATAACAATTATTTTTAAATCTTCATTTAGTGATCATATCAACAAAACTTCACACAAATGATTTAATTTTATTTTACATATTTAAACAAAGATATAAAGATGTTGAAGCGAATACCCAGTGACGGGTTCTGAACTTCATCCTCTTGATTCCTCTTGAATGAGTTGAGGTGCGCAATTGCCATCTTTAAGGTATTTGCTCAACTATGAAAATTTTCAAAAAGTTTTATTTTATTTATGAAAATAGGTCTATATGTATACAAGTATATAATCAAAATCTAAACTATACATATAGATACACAAAAATTGGACATGTGGACAAGTATGACATAAGGCATAAGATATGAAAATTAATACAAGGCATGTACACAACATGATAGAAAAGTAGTTCTATATAAGCATGTATCAATAACGAACAAAAACAAACTAACAATTCTATACACATGTATACATGTCAAAAAGAAATCAAAATTGAACATGGCATATACAATCATGTTAGAGTTGCAAGTTTATACTAATATGTATCAATGGAGCATAAACTAAACTAGCAATCCTATAACAATTGTATATACAAAATTAAAAATTCTTAAATGGAGATGTTACCAATTTACGGGTAGTCTCAAAAATAGGTGCCTCCACGATAGCGATGCAAGCTAGATTTGAACTTTGAGCTTAGTTGCATCTACCACCCGGGCACCGTCTTCCCCTAAGTCTTGGAGGAAGTAGATCCACCTGTGTCACCTACATTTGGAGGATCTTTTGGTACCCAAATCTTTGAGGGTCCTTTAGGGTTAGTACCGGGCCAACCCAAACATATTTATTCTTAACATTATTTTTAGCATAACAAAATTTTTCTAAATGGCCTTTGCGGCCACAATGAGTGCAAACATAAGTTCTACCATTTCCATACATGTATGCATGCTTGTGAGTGTGAGCATGTTTCCGTGCATGTGTATGTGCATGTTGTGCATGTTTCCCTTGGGGTGTTCCCTTAGGAAATTTAGAAGCTATCTTTTTCAAATCAAATGCACAATTTTTAAGTGTGGAGTCCAAAGCATCAACACGCTTTTGGATCTCAACAAAATCATTTTTATCTATTGAAACCATGGGGGTTTTACCCTTATTTGCAAGTTTATGTTTATTAAATCATTTTTCAATTTTTCAAATGCACTAGATAAAACATCCTTTTCTTAACAACTAATTCTACTTTATATTTTAAAGCCTCATTTTCTCTTTTAATTTCTTATTTTGAGATTGTGAAATCTCATACCTATTTTGCAATTCTTCAAAAAAGTGTGCAAGTTCATCCATAGTTAACTCATCCTCATCTAAAGAGTTTTCTAGAGTTACCTTGGTGCATCCTCCCCATGTGCCATGAAACACATGTGCGCGGCGTCGACTTCCTCTTCGGATTCCGACTCCGTGTCATCCCAAGTAGCCACCATTGCTTTCTTCTTTCTTTGCCCGTTCTTGGATGTGGTCGCTTGTAGAGCGGGGCAATCGGCAATGAGGTGACCGATCTTCTTGCAATGGAAGCAAGGACCGGGCTCCTCTCTTTTTCTTTCAAATCTCCCTTGAGGTTTCCCTCGCCGGAAATTGCTTTGTCTTCCCTTTTTGTAAAACATCTTGCCCACCTTTCGGATGAGCATGGCGAAGTCTTCATCGCACTCGTCCGATGAATCATCCTCGTCTGTATTGTTGGAGCGGCTTTGAAGGCTATTGATTTCTTCTTGGGTGCCTCCCTTTCTTCTCGTACCTTCATCTCCATCTCATGTGTTTTGAGATTGCCGATGAAGCCGGAGAAGTCCATCTCCTCTTTGTCATTTAGCTCTTTGAGGGTTGTCGCCTTGACTTCCCAAGCTTTGGGAAGAGCTCGGATCACCTTCCTTATCTTTTGATCGTTGTCAATCTTGTCGCCTAAGGAAGAAAGAGCATTAGTTATTTTTGTAAAGCGAGTGAGCATGTCATCAATGCTCTCATTATCAATCATGTAAAAATTCTCATATTGAGAACGTAACAAGTCAACTTTTGCTCTCTTGACTTGTGACGTTCCCTCATGAGTCACAATAAGTATGTTCCAAACTTCATATGCCGATTTACAATTAATGATGCGTGCAAGGTCATCTTCATTAAGTGCTTGTGTTAATGCATATTGTGCCCTAGCATTTGCTTCATATTCTTTGGAAGTATCCTCGGACCATGTGCTCTCATCACTAGTTGGTTCAATGAAGTCTTTGGTAATGGCCCTAGCTACCCTAACACCTAAGGATTTCAAAAACAAGTTCATCTTGACTTTCCAAATAGGAAAGTTCAACCCATCAAATTTGGGAGGGGATTTTATGCTAGAAAAGTCCATGGATGCCATGAATGCACAATATATAAGATGCACAAAATAAAATACAACAAATGAATATAGCCAAATGTATGGATCTCCCTAAGGTTGTTAGACCTAAGTTGTAGGGTTAGGCTCTGATACCAATTGAAATCACCTAGAGGGGGGGTGAATAGGTGATGGCTATATGATAATGGCAATTATGCGGAATTTAAAAATTTAACTCTAAACAATTAGCACAATACAATATTTCTTGCAAGTAAAAGACAATGTAAAATTGCAAGTAATAAAAGAGATAGAGTTAGAGAAATTTGAGCAAACGCAAACACGCCGATATGTTTTCCGAGGTTCGAGCCACGCTCTACGTCCCCGCCTTCACACTTGAAGGATTTCCACTATTGAGGATCCCACCGGATCAACAATACAAGGACAACACTTGTCCGTCTCCCGTGATGACACTTCACCACCTTGAGCACACTAGCTCGCCTTGAGGCCGATGCCTCTACAACTTCACTCAATTACAATGGAAGTGATCACACTTGACCACTTTACAAAAGAGCTCACTAAGCACAATCCTAGAACCAAATAATAGACTTAGAGTATGGGATTGTGTAGTGCAAAACTAGAGAGAAGTAGAGGAATAGGCTCCAAGAAAGGTGATGGAAATTTAGGCTTTGGAGAAAAATCTTTTCTTTTGAAAACTTTGGAAATCTTTGAAACTTTTGTAAAATTGCACTTGATAGCTCCAAAATTGTTAGTCATATCATATGAAGTGACCACCTATTTATAGGGGTCAAAAACTGCTCAAGAGATTCGTTGGAGACAAATCCCAAAAGTCAAAAAGTCAGAAAAATAGCTGTTGAGTCTGTCAGAATTTTTGACAGACTACCGTCGACCGGGTCGGTCGACCGCCAACGGTCAAAAATCCGACCGTTGGGGCTCACCGGTCGACCGGGTCGGTCGACTGGCAATATCCAGAGAGCAGCAGGTGGGGGCCGGTCGAGTATCGGTCGACCTCCGGTCGACTGATACGCACATGCACATTTGTGCATGTCGGTCGAGTGCCGGTCGACTGCCGGTCGACCGGGCACTGTGAATTTCTGAAAAATCAGAATTCACAGACCTGGACAATTTTGAGTTTTGGTTTTGGGTCTTGGATAAAATGTTTTGGTCTTGAAAAATCATAGAGTATGAGCATGTGTCATACTACTATCAAGGTAAAATACTTGGTAAAAATTCTTTTGATAAAAACTTGATTTTCAATAAAATGTTTTTCCCAAAAACTAGTCTCTCTAAAAATCGTATTTCCAAAATAGATATGTTCAACTAAAACTGAGTTTGGAAATAGAAATAGAAATTATTTTGAAGCCATAAACCACTCTAGAAAATGTGTGTGTGTGATATCCCATATCTCTACTTCTACTATTTAGTTTTGACAAAATATTCTAAAATGAAAATAAACAAAGTACAAATCTTGGATTCTTTAGCAAGTCTTGATCTTCTTCTTGAACTTTTCTTCAACGCAAATTCCGAAGCTTCCTATGTGCTTTAGCTTGGAATGCAAATGTTGGGCGAACTCCAAATTTGTGAGTCTTTTAGCGGAGTCGTCAAAATCTGTTTCTTGAACCTGAAATACTTTAAAATCAAGATTATTAAATACATAACTAAATATGTTTTGCTATCATCAAAATAACCGGGATAATGGCCTTTGGGCCAACAGTTTCAATATCATGCTTTTGTATTTGCATGAGTTTTGAAGAAATCGGATTTTTCATTTCAAAAATTCTAGTTTTAGAAAATACGGTTTTTGGTTTAAGGCCAAATTTCAAGAATACAAAAATGGTTCAAATTGTTTAGAATATGTGTTGAATTTTTTTTACACATATTTGTATTTCAAAGATCTTATAAGAACATATTTTTGTGAAATTTATGTGTATTTTATGGGATTTAATTGGCAATAAAAAGACAAGTTTTTAAATCCTGAAAATGACCTCTGCCAGGCTCCGGCGGTCGACCAGCCGGTCGACCGGACCAGAAGTCGGTCGACTGGCACGGTCGACTGATGTGCACGAAGACGTGCACATGGCCAAGTGAACTGGCCGGTCGACCGCACGGTCGACCGACTGGAATCACCCTACTCTCGGCCAGGGGCCGGTCGACCGGTGCGATCGACCGTGTGCTTTGGCCCGGTCGACCGGGCGATCGACTAGAGGCACAATGGTCAGAAATCTGACCGTTGGCCCGGTCGACCGGCCGTTGACCGGAAAGGCAGTTTTGCCCTTTTTCAGCTGCCAACGGGCATAATTTTATGGGGGCTATAAATACCCCACATTTGAGCTAGTTTTAAACAACAATTTCAAGAGCAAAAATCTTCATCTTCTTAAGTGTTTTTAGTTAAGTTTTAAAAGAGTTTTTGGGTTTAAAAGATCATTCTTTATTTGTTTAAAGTGTTGGAATTTCAAGAAAAATAGAGTCTTTTGGGGAATTAGTTTTTGATCTAAATTTCTATATCTATTTGGAGATTTTCCCAAGTATTTTTCTTTGATCCAATCACTTTATTTTCTCACACTTGAGCTATCTATCTATCCTATCTATTAGGATCTATTTTGTGAGAAAATTGATTTGTGGTTGAGAGAGACCACCAAGTGTTGTAACCCTCCTTATTTTGTGACATTCCTCTAGTGAGAGGTGATTGTATTGATATCCCTCTAGTGAGAGGTGATTGCGGAAGTTGTGTTGGAATCCCTCTAAGTGTAGAAGAGATTGTTGGTGTATTGGCTAAGTGCCTTATCCCTCAAGTGTGAGGTGATTATTGTTTTGACTTTGTGCCTATCCCTCAATTGTGAGGTTGATATTGTGTTGACTTTGTGTCTAGCCTCTAGTGAGAGTTTGTTGGCCCAGAGGCCTTCCACTCTAGTTTTGATGATGATTAACTCATGTAGTTATGTTTACTAATAATCTTGTGATGTTTAGCTTCAGATTTTTAACCAAGATATTAGTAGGTGATTAGCTTCAACAAAGGTGTTTTGGAGCTTCTCACATGGTGATTCAAGAGCCCGAGCATCAAAGTCATATCTAGCATTCGTTGGAGTCAAGCTCGGTGGATCACGTTTTGGATCGAGTCGACTTGAAGACGGAGTTCGTCAAGAAGACTTCGGTACATAGTTTAGTTTTTATTTTAGATCCATTTGTAAAGACTAGATAGTGTAATATGCTCAAGTTCACAACACATACACTTGTTTCTAGTTTTCATATTTATTGGTTTTCAATTTTTGGTTTAACCAATCTTGGTTTTCATGAATAGATAGAATCAAAACAAGTTTACGTGATTTTATGTATATTAGATTTGTTCTATATACATCTATGCTTCAACTATTTAAACAAACTTAGTTTGATAGTCTATTTCATGAGTTTGGAGTTTTGTATTTTAACAAAACATATTTTCAGATTTAATATCAAAAACATGGGTATATATATCTTTCATGTATATTGGATTTATATCATATACAACATGCTTCAATGTTGTTTCATATCATGTTTTTGTATTTGGATGAGTTTTGGACAAAATGAATTTTCAATTCAAAAATCCAAGTTTTGGAAAATACGGATTTTGGTTTTCGGAAAAATTTCTAAGTCACAAAAATAGTTCAAAATGTTCGTAACTTGGTTTGATTTTTACTCAAACAAGTTTGTATATCAATGTATTATACTGAACTTATTTTTGTGCATTTTTAGAGATTTTATGGGATTTATTTTATATTTAAAAATCCAGGTTTTAAGTCCTATATTTTTGCCTGCCAGGCTTTGGCGGTCGACCGACCGGTCGGCCGGACCAGGAGCTGGTTGACCGGAGCGGTCGACCGGACGTGCACAAGAATGTGCACTTGGCCGTGTCAGTTGGCCGGTCGACCGTGTTGGTCCCGAGATAATGTCAAATGCGGAACTATCTCTGTTGGCAATTATGAATCTAAAAATACCCAAGTCAACACAAAACTAAAACAAGAAGGATTAACGTTAAGCAAATAAATAAACTTGCAAAAAGGAAAATAAATCTCAGAGAATAGACAAACGCAAACAAGAGAGATTTATCCTGGTTCGGTCCTTGTGACCTACATCCAGTCCCCAAACCACCCGCTTGAGATTTTCCTTTATTCTTGATTTTGTACACCCAAAATCACAACCATGCACACCACTTGACAAATCCCCTTTGCCAAATGTGTACACCTTCTCTTCCACCAAGAGAACACCTTCTCTTCCACCAAGAGAACAAACTTCACCTTGTACAACTGCCTCTATACCAAGAAGCCACCCGTGTACAATGCTTGCTTTGAGTATTACAACTTTCCTATAAGCCTTGGTATTGTGTATGAACGTGGACAAGGTCTAGTATAGGAGAAACTTCAGAGAACTTCACAATGGAAATGACTTTTGGTGAAGAACAGAAGTTGAAAAAATAGTTTTCAGATTTTGACAGAATTTTGGCTTTGGAAAACTGAAGATTTTTCTTAGTATTTGGCCTTTGGACTAACTAACCTTTATATAGCTGAAGACTAGGGTAAGTTAGGGTAGTTAATAGGTGCCTTTTGAATGTTCAAACATTGGGAAACGTTGCACAAAAAGACCAACAGTCAGAAACTATCCAACAGTCAGAAACTGTCTATAGTCGACTTGCCTATAGAGTTAGTCGACTATACTAGGCAATTTTCACAAGATAAGTCGACTAAGTTTGACTATAAGTCGACTAGGTCATGAATAGCTCGAATGACAGGTTTCTGGATAACTGAATCAAGTCGACTGCAATTAACTTTCAAGTCGACTGGACCAGGGATTAGTCGACTAGGGGCCAAGGGTTAGTCAACTACAAATGCTATTAGTCGACTATATTTTACTGTCAAGTCGACTAATGCACAAACAGAGAGTTGGGTTTCTTTCAGGACAAAAGATAGTCGACTAGGGAAACCTATAAGTCGACTATACCATATATTAGTCGACTAGTATTTTTTATAAGTCGACTAATAACATGTATTAGTCGACTAATCATTTTTATAAGTCGACTAAGAACCCTATTAGTCTGCTAATAGGAAGGGTCAAGTCTGCTAATAGCAAGGGTCAAGTCTACTAATAGAAAGGGTCAAGTCTACTAATAGGTGATCAAGTCTACTAATAGGATATGATATGTGTGCGTGCATCAAGGCTTTTGACATGCTATTACACATTACAAAACACATCATATCAACTCTCTTTGGGACATCTTGATCATGTAGAACTCTTGATTCGTCGTGTGTTAGAGCTCCAAATGAAATGCGTCACAAAAGTCTTCATCAAAACAAGTTCCAACATTCTTCCCCTTTTTGATGATGACGCTTTGTGTGCACAAGTGCTCCCCCTGCAGAAAATATGTTATATTTTCCCCCCCCTGCAGAAATTGGGTTATAACAATATAGAAAGACTTTGTTCTCCCCCTGCAACAAATATATTAGTAAATATATATATATATGTTCTTATCAACTTTTATATGGTACCTGCAAGATAAATGTTAGATGGTACCAAACATAAAAGAACATATTAACCTTTAGGAGTCCAAATCCATTTAGAATTTGGTTTCCACCTATTAGTATACACATAGTTGCAAGAATCACATATATCATGAATGTATGAAGCAATATATGTATTTTATCATGAAAACTTAAATTCTTAGGAATCCATATAAACTTTGTCTTAATTCTTTTTGAAACATGATTAGACTTTCTTTTCACATATGGATTACTAACATATGAAGACTTTTCATTATATCCAATACCATAATGATTATCATGTGACAACTTCTGAAAAGATAATAAATCATTCAATTTTTCTTTTCCTTTATTGAACTTAGTCACATTTTGCAAAAGATCTTCATATTTCTTTTTGAAACTGAAATATCTTTATCTAAAATAGAAATCCTTTTATTCAAAGATTCAGTTTCCTTTTTCAGAAAAATGTTCTCATTTATTAACTTCTCATTTTCATTTTTCAAAGATGATATGACTTTTTCAAACTCATCTTGTTGAGAATTTATAGAAGATACTTGTAAAGCATAACATGAATTTTCATTTAAAAGTTTTTCATTTTCTTTTGATAAAACTTTATTTTTCAATTTTTCATTTTTCAGATCAATAAACAATTCATGAAATGCATCAGAAAGTTCAGAAAATGATACCTCATCATCTTCTAGTGCCATGTAACATAGGTTGACACGTTCAGTGGTTTCTTCTTCATCCGAGGAAGATGAATCACTGTATTCTGATGATGCTTCGTAGTTTTTCTTCTTTCTGAACTTTTTGCTCTTGTATTTTTCTTTCTTCTTGAGCAAAGGGCAATCCATCTTCATATGACCTGGTTTATTACAATTAAAGTATTTGAATTTATCTTGCTTTAGAAATCTCCTGAATTTCTTTGAAAGCATTGCCATCTCCTTTTCATCGTCATTGGAATCATCCGTGTCGGAAGATGCATGGAAGGCGAGTTCTTTCTTCTTTGAACGGTGTTGTCGTTCGTCCTTCTTTCTTTCTTCTAACTGCACTTCATATGCCATTAGATTACCGATTAGGTTTTTTAATGTCATAGTTGAGAGATCATTCGCCTCTTCAATGGCGGTTGTCTTCTTCTCCCATTCTGGTGTAAGTGCACGAAGGATCTTACGAACTCTTTCAACTTGGGTGTAGTCCTTTCCAAGAGATGCTAATGAATTGGTAATGTCGGTGAATCTTATAACCATTTCGGATATGGTTTCATTCTCCTCCATTTTGAATAATTCAAACCTGTGGACAAGAACAGATATTTTAGATTCCTTAACTTTATTTGTGCCTTCGTGTGTTACCTGAAGAGTATGCCATATTTGATGTGCAGAGGTGGCTGTTGACACACGGTTGAACTCTTCTTTGGTTAAGCACAGAACAAGGTATTCATTGCTTTGGCATCAAGGTTCGCGTTCTTCTTTTGATCTTCACTCCAAGCGTTGTAGTTGGTTGTTATCTTGATGTACGATGCTTCTACGATGTTCCAAAGTTTGTAGTTCAGCGATTGCAAGTAGATCTTCATTCTACACTTCCAATAGTTGTAGTTGGATCCGTCAAATAGCGGTGGACGTTGTGTAGAATGTCCTTCTTTGAATTGGGATGATGAGAACTCCGTTGCCATCTTTGTTGTTGACTTGTACCCGCTCTGATACCAATTGTTGGTCCCGAGATAATGTCAAATGTGGAACTATCTCTGTTGGCAATTATGGATCTAAAAATACGCAAGTCAACACAAAACTAAAACAAGAAGGATTAACGTTAAGCAAATAAATAAACTTGCAAAAAGGAAAATAATCTCAGAGAATAGACAAACGCAAACAAGAGAGATTTATCCTGGTTCGGTCCTTGTGACCTACATCCAGTCCCCAAGCCACCCGCTTGAGATTTTCCTTTATCCTTGATTTTGTACACCCAAAATCACAACCATGCACACCACTTGACAAATCCCCTTTGCCAAATGTGTACACCTTCTCTTCCACCAAGAGAACACCTTCTCTTCCACCAAGAGAACAAACTTCACCTTGTACAACTGCCTCTACACCAAGAAGCCACCCGTGTACAATGCTTGCTTTGAGTATTACAACTTTCCTATAAGCCTTGGTATTGTGTATGAACGTGAAAAAGGTCTAGTATAGGAGAAACTTTAGAGAACTTCACAATGGAAATGACTTTTGGTGAAGAACCGAAGTTGGAAAAACAATTTTCAGATTTTGACAGAATTTTGATTTTGAAAAACTGAAGATTTTTCTTAGTATTTGGCCTTTGGACTAACTAACCTTTATATAGCTGAAGACTAGGGTAAGTTAGGGTAGTTAATAGGTGCCTTTTGAATGTTCAAACATTGGGAAACGTTGCACAAAAAGACCAACAGTCAGAAACTATCCAACAGTCAGAAACTGCCTATAGTCGACTTGCCTATAGAGTTAGTCGACTATACTAGGCAATTTTCACAAGATAAGTCGACTAAGTTTGACTATAAGTCGACTAGGTCATGAATAGCTCGAATGACAGGTTTCTGGATAACTGAATCAAGTCGACTGCAATTAACTTTCAAGTCGACTGGACCAGGGATTAGTCGACTAGGGGCCAAGGGTTAGTCAACTACAAATGCTATTAGTCGACTATATTTTACTGTCAAGTCGACTAATGCACAAACAGAGAGTTGGGTTTCTTTCAGGACAAAAGATAGTCGACTAGGGAAACCTATAAGTCGACTATACCATATATTAGTCGACTAGTATTTTTTATAAGTCGACTAATAACATGTATTAGTCGACTAATCATTTTTATAAGTCGACTAAGAACCCTATTAGTCTGCAATAGGAAGGGTCAAGTCTGCTAATAGCAAGGGTCAAGTCTACTAATAGAAAGGGTCAAGTCTACTAATAGGTGATCAAGTCTACTAATAGGATATGATATGTGTGAGTGCATCAGGCTTTTGACATGCTATTACACAATTACAAACACATCATATCAACTCTCTTTGGGACATCTTGATCATGTAGAACTCTTGATTCGTCGTGTGTTAGAGCTCCAAATGAAATGCGTCACAAAAGTCTTCATCAAAACAAGTTCCAACAGACCGAGCGGTCGACCGACAGAAGGCAACCCACTCTCGGGTTGCCCCGGTCGACCGGGCGGTCGACTGGCCAGAGAGCCGTTGCTCTCTGGTTCAGGGCCCAGTCGACCGGAAGGCTCAACGGTCAGTTTTTTGACCGTTGGCCGGTCGACTAGCCGGTCGACTGGAAGGCCAATTCTGGCCTAGTCAGCAGCCAACGGGCAAATTTGTTTTGAGCCTTTATATACCCCATCTCTTGGGTATTTTGGCTAAGATTTTTAGAGTTAAAAATTTCAGATCTTTTCTAGTGTTTTTAAGCAAAAAGTTTTGGGTTCAAAAATCCTATTCTCTATTTTGTTTTAAAGTGTTTTTATTTCAAAGAAAATAGTCTTTTGGAAATTGGTTTTTGGTTTAAAATTCTATATCTATTTGGTGTTTTTCCCAAGTGATTTTCTTTGATCAAAACAGTTTGTTTTCCACACTTGAGCCATATCATTCTATCCTATCTATTAGGATCTTTTTTTTGTGGAAAAAGTTATTTGTGGTTGTGATAGACTACCAAGTGTTGTACCCCTCCTTTATTTGTGATACCCCTCTAGTGAGAGGTGATTGTGGGTATCCCTCTTGTTAGAGGTTGATAGTGGAGGTTGTGTTGGCATCCCTCTTAGTGAAGAGGTGGATTGTGTTGTATTGATTTTGTGCCTATCTCTCATTTGTGAGGTTGATATTGGTGGCTTTGTGCCTAATCTCTAAGTGTAGAGGTGTGTTTGTAAAGAGAGGAGTTGTGTACTCCCGGTTATTGTATTGCCCCAAATCCTCAGTGGAGGTTCCCTGTGTGGGAGTCCTGTGTGGACAAGTGGATTGGAAATTCTTCTGTGTGAAGGCGGGGACGTAGAGCTGTGTGCTCGAACCTCGAAATATATTCGTGTGTTTGCGTTTGATCCATTGACTCTAACTCACACACTCTCTCTCTATTTACTTTGTGCCTTGCATCATTTCATATTGCACATTCATACTTATATGCTTGGCTTGTTTGTGTGTGCCTCACTTGTGCTTAACCATGAGAGCTTCATATAGCGCCTCAACTCTTATTCAGAGGAATCAACAGGAGTTAGTCCAGAGCCCTTCACCGGGAATTCGGCTACACTCGTTGGTTGCATTAAGTGTAGTTGCAATTAAGTTTTAATTTCCGCATTTAGTTTATTAGATTAGTCGTACAGCTATTCACCCCCCTCTAGGTGTACTTTCAATTGGTATCAGAGCCTACGCTCCTGATATTTAGTTTAACCACCTAAGAGTGTGATCTTAGTTAGCTAATCTACATTTGTATTTGCATTTGCACCTATATAGTTTGCACTCATGGATAGCCCTCCCATGTTTGATATCTCTAAAATTGACACATGGAAGATTTTGATGAGTTGGCATTTAAAAGCCATAGGTTATAAAGTTTACCTTGCCATTACCAAGGAATCCTACCTTAGTAATAGCAAGCATATAGATGCCAATGCACAAGCCCTTAAGGCACTTAGAGCATCTCTTCATAAAGATTATTTACATGTGTTTTTTCATTATGAGTCCGCTTTTGCAGTATGGAGCATTTTGACTTCTCTCGAGCTACCAACGCTTATCGATAAGAAGAGGAGATCTAGGAGAGACAAGTCCGACGAACATTGCTTCATGGTCCAAGGAAATGACTCCCTTGAGGTACAATCGGAAACTCAACTAGATGCTAGCACTTGTTCCTATTACAATGAGTGTTTAGAGGCACAAGCCATGAATGATGAACATGCTAAAAATTGTGAAAATTTGGTTTCAAAATATAAACTTTTAAAAAGGAAAGTCTTGGTTTAAAGAAGAAAATAAAAATTTATCTTCTAGACTTGAGATTGTTTTGCAAGAAAGGGATGAGATTTCAAGTGAAAGTGACTCGCTTAAATCCCAACGTGATCTTGCACTTAATGAAAACAAAATTTTAAAAGGTAAAAATGATTGTGAATATGTTTTGAAGAAAAATGAGGATTTAACTTCAAAACTTGATTTTGTATTAAAAGAAAATAATTCTTTGAAAAATAAAATAAATTTGATTTCACAAGAATTAAAAGATTGTTTAAAGAAAAATGTTTCTTTGAAAAATGATTTAGATTCTCATGTTTGCCATGCTAGTGTAGCTTCACACTCTAGCTCACCTATTACATGCTCCACTTTATCTTCTAGTATTAAAAATGATATAAATGTTTTGAAGAAAAGTGTTGATTGTTTGGGCTCCACTTTGAGCCAATGTGCCTTAAACCATACACGTTTGGAATCTTTGTTTCGAAAGAAACAAGTTCCATCTTTGCATGCACACCATCCACGGCATACACATGCTTCGCACGTTCATACACATCATACTTTGTATGCTTATGTGTACACTTATACACATTATGGACGTAAGGGCCACCTTGCTAAATTTTGCTATGATAGAGTTCATGATGTAAATTTAGCAACTAAATTTGTTTGGGTTAGGAAAGGAACTAACCCCCATGGACCCAAAAGAGTATGGGTACCAAAGATCACCCCTATTGTATTTGATGTAGGTGTGGGCTCTCGCATGACGTGAGAGTAATGGTGCCTTGAGGTGGATGCGTTCCGAGCTTAAAGAGGACAATTTGGATGCATCACTTTCAAGGGGAGTTTGGTGGGAGGACCACCTTATTTTGGAGACATGGAGAGTTGCCCTTTTCAGTTTTGGTAACAATCTCTTACTCCTCATTTATTGTTTACATGCTTTTCATGTCATTGATTTTTAGCATGTCTTGATGTTTTATGATTAGTGTGTCATATGCCATGAGATTTAGATTAGTGATATACATGTTTAGTTATTTGAGACACCCATGTTTAATATGAATTTATATCTTTGTGTTCTCACATTTGTTTTAACTAATGTGTTTGTCCTAAATCTATGCATGTGCATATACATAATGATCATATATTTCTGTTTTGATTTCTATACTTCATGATTTGAATATATGTTTAGATGTTTGTTTTCATTAAGACTTGGATATATACTTGTGCAACTAGTGAGCCACAAATAGATTATTACATGTTTGTACTTGAACGCTCATTTGTACTCATTAAATGTACTAGTATAGCCTAGTTTTGATGATTCATGCATTTGACTTGTATTCCCATTTTATACATGTTTATATGTTTAGCTTCATGTATATTTCTATTTTGTCTAAACTATTAGCTATACATATACATCCTTGAGCCACTTGCCTTCATGCATATACTTTTGTGGACTCGTTATGTTTGGATATGTATGATTCTTTAGTTTGTACATGACATACATATACCTTGAAGATTAAATCGTTTTGATGATTTTCATGTTTTTTTTAAGGAACTTCTTATTGAGCTATATTGACTAGTTTCATGATAATGTGTTTTACATATTCCTTATACACTCACTTTATTTATTGTTTTCTCATGATTTTATTTTCATGAGTATAATTTATGCTTTATAGATTTCGAGTATTTAGTGATCATGTGATTTACATAGGTTTCATGGAATATATTTTTATTTTATTCCTTACTTGAAGGATTTCATACTAGTTTTCAAATTTTTCATATAACTAGTTCGTATTCTTCATTTTGGAAGAGTTTTCAATTATGGTAAAATTATTTTTCAAACCTATTTTTGAAAACCCCTTCCATCGTAAGGGCGGTTGGATGGGCGACCATGCCTTATATGTTCATATTGAAAGTCCTTTTAAACATGTGCATGAAATGGGTGGAAAGGAAATATGAGTTATACACTTGATCTTATTATGTTTTCAATTGGTATCATTGGATTTTTTCAATTGATATCACTATTGACATTCTTTTTGTATACTCATATATGTTTTTATATATGTATGCTTTCAATTTCAAATAGTATCAATTTCGTATGGTATTCAATTTTACATACATATATATGCTTTATTTGTGCTTACAATATCTTTATATCTTTGAGCACAAATTTTAGTTATGCTAAGCTTGAATTCTTAAATGACTATTTTATTTCAATTGATTATGTTTCAATTGGTATCATATACAAGCTTATGCATCATTTTATTTGATATTTCATAAAAGGGGAGAAAATTCATATTTCACCTTTCAATTGGTATTTCACTTTTCAATTGGTTTTGGTATTCTACTCCCACACTCTATGTTAAAAATGATTAAAAAAAAGATATTGATTATTTTTGGTATCATATGCTCTTAATGAAAAATTACTTTCAATTAGTACTAATCTTTTCAAATTGGTATCAAGATTACCTATAAGTTTTACTTTAAATTGGTATCAAAATGTTTGGTTGAATTGCTTAAAAATGATTTATTTACTTACAATTGGTATCAATTGGTATTTACTTACAATTGGTATCAATTGGTATTTAAATCTATATTAAAAATATTTATTTTATGTACCACATTATGTACTTTCAATTGGTATATTTCATTGATATCATGATGCACTAAATTGATATATATTTTTCTTACAATTGGTATCATACCGTTTTGATTAGATTTCACCCTCATTAATTTTTTTGTTTAAGACAAAAGGGGAGAATATTGTTTTCTTTGACCCCTTTGTTGATGATTGACAAAAAGGGGGAGAAAGATTTTGAGTTTATATATGCATATGTGTGTTTTTGTTTCTGCATATATTGACTTCATGAGAAAATGCTTTTGAGAGTTTAAACAAAAAGGGGGAGAAGGTTTTTGAAACATATATTTGTGTTATGCATGTTTCTCTCTCCTAGTTGTTGTATACATTTGTTTATGCATATTCATGTTTAATATTCATTGAATATCTTATTTTTATTGCTATGCATGAGTTAAGGGGGAGCTTCCTTGAAGCTTAACTTTAATCCATGCATATATAACTCCATGAGTTTTGTCATCATCAAAAAGGGGAGATTGTTGGCCCAGAGGCCTTCCACTCTAGTTTTGATGATGATTAACTCACGTAGTTATGTTTACTAATAATCTTGTGATGTTTAGTTTCAGATTTTTAACCAAGATTTAGTAGGTGATTAGCTTTAGCAAAGGTGTTTTGGAGCTTCTCACATGGTGATTCAAGAGCCCGAGCGTCAAAGTCATATCTAGCACTCGTTGGAGTCAAGCTCGGTGGATCACGTTTGGGATCGAGTCGACTTGAAGATGGAGTTCGTTAAGAAGACTTCGGTACATAGTTTAGTTTTTGTTTTAGATCCATTTGTAAAGACTAGATAGTGTGATATGCTCAAGTTCACAACACACACACTTGTTTCTAGTTTTCATGTTTATTGGTTTTCGGTTTTTGGTTTAACCAATCTTGGTTTTCATGAATAGATAGAATCAAAATAAGTTTACATGATTTTATATATATTAGATTTGTTCTATATACATCTATGCTTCAACTATTTAAACAAACTTAGTTTGATAGTTTATTTCATGAGTTTGGAGTTTTGTATTTTAACAAAACATATTTTTGGATTTAATATCAAAAACATGGGTATATATATCTTTCATGTATATTGGATTTATATCAATATACAACATGCTTCAATGTTGTTTCATATCATGTTTTTGTATTTGGATGAGTTTTGGACAAAACGAATTTTCAATTCAAAAATCCAAGTTTTGAAAAATACGAATTTTGGTTTTCGGCAAAATTTTTAAGTCACAAAAATAGTTCAAAATGTTTGTAACTTGGTTTGATTTTTACTCAAACAAGTTTGTATATCAATGTATTATACTGAACTTATTTTTGTGGATTTTTAGAAATTTTATGGGATTTATTTTATATTTAAAAATCCAGGTTTTAAGTCCTGTATTTTTGCCTGCCAGGCTCTGGCGGTCGACCGATCGGTCGACCGGACTAGGAGCCGGTCGATCGGAGCGGTCGACCGGACGTGCACAAGAATGTGCACTTGGCCGTGTCAGTTGGTCGGTCGACCGAGCGGTCGACCGACTGAAGGCAACCCACTCTCGGGTTACCCCAGTCGACCGGCCAGAGAGCAGTTGCTCTCTGTTTCAGGGCCTGGTCGACCGGGCGGTCAACCGGAAGGCTCAACGGTCAGTTTTTTGACCGTTGGCCGGTCGACCGGCCGGTCGACCGAAAGGCCAATTCTGGCCTAGTCAGCAGCCAATGGGCAAATTTGTTTTGGGCCTTTATATACCCCATTTCTTGGGTGTTTTGGTTAAGATTTTTAGAGTTAAAAATTTCAGATCTTTTCTAGTGTTTTTAAGCAAAAAGTTTTGAGTTCAAAAATCCTATTCTCTATTTTGTTTTAAAGTGTTTTTATTTCAAAGAAAATAGTCTTTTGGGAATTGGTTTTTGTCTAAAAATTCTATATATATTTGGTGTTTTTCCCATGTGATTTTCTTTGATCAAAACACTTTGTTTTCCACACTTGAGCCATATCATTCTATTCTATCTATTAGGATCTTTATTTTGTTGAAAAGTTGTTTGTGGTTGTGATAGACCACCAAGTGTTGTACCCCTTCTTTATTTGTGATATCCCTCTAGAGAGAGGTGATTGTGGGTATCCCTCTTGTGAGAGGTTGATAGTGGAGGTTGTGTTGGTATCCCTCTTAGTAAAGAGGTGGATTGTGTTGTATTGGTTTTGTGCCTATCCCTCATTTGTGAGGTTGATATTGGTGTCTTTGTGCCTAGCCTCTAAGTGTAGAGGTTGTGTTTGTAAAGAGAGGAGTTGTGTACTCCCGGTTATTGTATTGCCCCAAATCCTCAGTGGAGGTTCCCTGTGTGGGAGTCCTATGTGGACAAGTGGATTGGAAATCCTTCTGTGTGAAGGCGGGGATGTAGAGCTGTGTGCTCTAACCTCGAAACATATTTGTGTGTTTGCGTTTGATCCATTGACTCTAACTCTCTCTCACTCTCTTTACTTTGTGCCTTGCATCATTTCATATTGCACATTCATACTTATATGCTTGGCTTGTTTATGTGTGCCTCACTTGTGCTTAACCACGAGAGCTTCATATAGCGCCTCAACTTTATTCAGAGGAATCAAGAGGAGTTAGTCCAGAGCCCTTCACCGGGAATTCGGCTACACTCGTTAGTTGCATTAAGTGTAGTTGCAATTAAGTTTTAATTTCCGCATTTAGTTTATTAGATTAGCCATACACCTATTCACCCCCCTCTAGGTGTACTTTCAAGGTTCTATTTGTTGAGAGAGGAGTTGTGTACTCTCAAGTTGTATTTACCCAAATCATCAGTGGAGATTCCCTGTGTGGGAATTCCTGTGTGGACGCTATAGTGGAAATCCTTCTGTGTGAAGGCGGGGACGTAGAGCTAGGTGCTTGAACCTCGAAACATATCTTGGTGTTTGCGTTTGATCCACTATCTCTAAACTCTCTCTCTCTCTCTCTTATATGTTCCTTGCATTGATTCATATTGTTCATTCATACTTATATGCTTGGTATTGCTTGTGTGTGTGCCTCACTTGTGTTGAACCAAGAGAGCTTCAAATAGCACCTCAATTCTTATTTAGAGGAATTTAGAGGAGATAGTCTAGAGCCCTTCACCGGGAATTCGGCTACACTCTTTGGTTACACTAAGTGTATTGCTTTTAGTTTTTAATTCCGCATTGTTTGTCATTAGGTTAGCCATACACCTATTTACCCCCTCTAGGTTTATTTTCAATTAGTATCAGAGCTTACGCTCCTGATATTAGGTTTAACCACATAGGAGTGAGATCTTGGCTAGCAAATCTATCATTTGCATTTGCACACATATAGTTTGCACTCATGGATAACCCTCCCATGTTTGATATCTCTAAAATTGATATATGGAAGGTTAGGATGAGTTGGCATTTAAAAGTCATACGTTGGAAAGTTTACCTTACTATTACCAAGAAATCTTACCTTAGTAATAGCAAGCATTTAGAGGCCAATGCACAAGCCCTAGAGGCACTTAGAAAATCACTTAGCAAAGAATATTTAAATATGGTTTCTCATTGTGATTCCGCCTTTGTAGTGTGAAACATTTTTACATCTCTCGAGCTACAAACACAAATCAATGAGAAGGAAAAATCTAGTGGAGAAGAGTCCGACCAACGATGCTTCATGGTCTAAGGGAATGGCTCCCTTTAGGTAAACTCGGATACTCAACTAGATGATAGTTCTTCTTATGATGAATATATTGATGCCGATACATTAAATAAAGAACTTTCTATTGTTTGTGAAAAATTGTTAGAAAAATATAAAGCTTTGAAAAAGAAAAGTTTTGGACTTAATAATGAAAATAAGGATTTGGTTTCAAAACTTGATTTGGCTTTGTAAGAAAAGATTGAGATTTCAAATGAACGTGACTCTTGAAATCCCAACTTGAACTTGCTCTAAATAAAAACAAAATTTTAAGAAATAAAAATGATTATAATGATGTTTTGAAGAAAAATGAGATCTTGTCTTCAAAACTCGATTTTGTTATAAAAGAGAATGAATCCTTAGAACTAAAAATTGCTTTAATTTCAAAGGATTTGGATTGTGTTTCAAAAGAAAATAAATCTTTGAAAAATGAATTTACTACACGTGTTTGTCATGCTAGTGTAGCTTCACATTCTAGTGTTTCCAATGTATGCACCACTTCTTCTTCTATTATTGCAAATGATATAAATATTTTGAAGAAGAGTGTTGATTGTTTGGGCTCCACTTTGAGCTAATGTGCCATGAACCACACACGGTTGGAATCCATGTTTCGAAAGAAACAAGTTCCAAATATGCATGTACATAAACCACGGCATATACATGCTCATCATGCTCACACACATGATTCAAAGTATGCTTATGTGTACACATGTACACATTGTGGACGTAAATGCCACCTTGCAAGATTTTGTTATGATAGAGTACATAATGTAAATTTTGCAAATAAGTTTTTTTGGGTTAGGAAAAGAGCTAACCCCCATGGACCCAAAAGAGTATGAGTACCAAAATCCACCCCTATTTTATTTGATATAGGTGTGGGCTCTCACTTGACGTAAGAGTGATGGTGCCTTGAGGTGGATGCGTTTCGAGCTTAATGGTGACTATTTTGGATGCATCACTTTCAAGTGAAGTTTGGTGGCAAGACCACCATGGTTTGGAGACATAGAGATTTGCTCTAATGGTTTTAGTAACGATCTCTTACTCCTATCTATGTTTACATGCTTTCATATGATTAATTTTTAGCATGTCATGTTTTTATGATTATTATGTTAAACGCCATGATAATTAGATTTGTGACATATATGTATAGTATTTGAGATACAACCATATTTATATGGATTCATATTTTGTGTTCTCACTTTAGTTTAGCTATCGCGTGTATCATAACACTAAACATGTGCATTCATATAATGATCATATTAGTTTATGTTTTTTTTTTATGCCTCATGATTTGATTACATGTTTAGATGTAATTTTTCATTAAAACTTGTGCATTAGCTTGTACAACTAGTGAGCCACAAATTGATTATTATATGTTGTACTTGATTGCTCATTTATACTCATTAGATATACTAGATAGCCTAGTTTTGATAATTCATGCATTTTTACTTGTATTGCCTATTTTGTACATGCTTTTCATGAAAACTTGTTTACCTTCATGTATATGTAAATTTTATCTGAAACTATTGGGTATACATGTATACCCTTGAGTCATTTGCCTTTCATACAAAATCTCTTTATAGACTCAATTCTGTTTGGATATGTATGTATGCCTTTAGTTTTGATAAAACATACACATATGCCTTAAAGTTGGTATTGTTTTAATGAAAATTAAAATTTGATGAATTTCATATTTTCGATAAGGAATTACATATTGAGCTTAAATGCTTTATTTCCATTTTTGTTGATTACATGATTTTATACACTCACATTACTTGACGTTTTCTCATGACCTTATTTTCATGAGTAGTATATGTGCTATATAGATTTTGAGTGTTGATGATTGTGTAATTTTCATATTTTCATGGATATGTTATTGTTTTATTCCTTACTTGAAGGATTTCGTACTAGTTTTCAAGTTTATCATAAAACTAGTTACGTTATTCTACATTTGGAAGAGTTTTTAATTATGCTAAACTTATTTTCAAACTTATTTTTGAAAACCCCTTCCATCGAAGGGTGGTTGGATGGGCGACCATGACTTGTTCAAATTGAAAATCATTTTAACATGTGCATGATAGGGTGGAAGGTATGAGTTATACACTTGATCCTCATTGTGTTTTTCAATTGGTATCACAATTGATATTATTTTGTATACTCATATTTGTTTCTATATATGATGCTTCAACTTCAAATAGTATTAATTTCTATTGGTATTTACTCTTTCATACATATATATGTGTTTTTATTGTACTTATTATATCTCTATATCCTTAAGCACAATTTTGCTATGCTAAGTTTGATTTAGTCTTTAATGACAATTATTTTTCAATTGGTATCTTATATAAGCTTATGTATCATTTTCATGAGTATTTCATAAAGGGGGAGAAAAATTCATATTTTTACCTTTCAATCGGTTTTAGTTACAATTGGTATCTTACTCCCACTCTTTATGTTGAAAAATGATATCTTAGTTTTCATTTGGTTTCCTACGCTCCTAATGAAAAATATTTTCATTTAATATATATTTCATTTTCAATATTGGTATCAAGAATATTAAATTGATATTATTCTCTATTTGGTATCTTTATTGTAAAATGATTTTACTGTTTAACCAAAAAGATTGGTTTATGTTTTTTTAATTGGTATCATGTTTCAGTTTCTATTGGTATCATAATTTGGTATCAAAATGTTTTGATATTTATTGCTTATATGTAAGAGAAGCTTAACATCTTCTCTCTATATATATATATTCATGTTGAGTGTATCTCATATTGAGGAGCTTGACCGCTCTTCTTTATGTCTTACACATGTGTAGAGGGAGCTTCATATCTCCTTTTATACATTATATATTATGCTTTATGTGGTTAGGGTTTAGTCATCTCTTTTCATATAAATGCAAGTATGCAGGGGGAGTTAACTTCACGTCTCTCCTCTTCATGAATGTATATAGCATATACACCTTTATTATTTTGATTTATGTAAAAAGGAAGAAAAATATTATTTATACCCTTTAGTATTTGTACCCCTTTGTTGATGAATTGACAAAAAGAGGGAAAGAAATTTGGAGTTTTTATATATGCATGTTTGTTTAATTTGTTATCTTTTACTATTGGTATCAAGAGCAATTTTTTAAGAACATTTTTATTTTAAAATTGGTATCAAAAGCATATTTATTTCATTGGTATCAAAGATCATATTTGTTTCATTTCCTTATTTTATGCATGTTTATGCATATCTATATTAAGCATTCATTATTTATCTTTATGTTTATTGTTATGCATGAGTTAAGGGGGGAGCTTCTAGGAAGCTTAACTTTAATCCATGCATATATAACTCCATGAGTTTTGTCATCATCAAAAAGGGGGAGATTGTTGGCCCAGAGGCCCTTCACTCTAGTTTTGATGATGATTAACTCATGTAGTTATAGTTTACTAATAATCTTGTGATATTTAGTTTCAGATATTTAACCAAGATATTAGTAGGTGATTAGCTTCAACAAAGGTGTTTTGGAGCTAATACATGGTGATTCAAGAGCTCGAGCTTCAAGATCACACATTGCACTCGTTTGGAGTCAAGCTCGGTGAATCACGTTTGGATCGAGTCTACTTGGAGAAGGAGTTCTACAAGAAGACCTCGGTTTGTTTAGTTAAGATTTTGTTTAGATCATTGTAAAGATTGGATAGTGCTGATATGCTCAATTTCACAATACACACACATGTTTTAAGTTTATTTGTTTGGTTTTCGGTTTAACCGGTTTCGATTTTCATATATATATATATATATATATATATATATATATATATATATATATATATATATATATATATATGGTTTTCATGAATAGATAGAATCAAAACAAGTTTACATGGTTTAATGTATATTAGATTTGATCTATATACATCTATTATTTATCTATTTAGAAAAACTTATTTTGATAGCCTATTTCATGAGTTGGAGTTTTGTATTTAAACAAAACTTATTTTTGGATTTCATGTCAAAAACATAGATATTATATCTTTCATGTATATTGGATTCTATCCATATACAACATGCTTAAAAGTTATTTTAATATCATGTTTTAGTATTTGCATGAGTTTTGGAGAAATCAGATTTTCATTTCAAAAATTCAAGTTTTGAATACGGTTTTTTGTTTAAGGCAAAATTTCAAGAACACAAAAATGGTTCAAATTGTTTAGAATATGTGTTGAATTTTTGTCACACATATTTGTATTTCAAAGATCTTATAAGAACATATTTTTGTGGAATTTATGTGTATTTTATGGAATTTAATTGGCAATAAAAAGACAAGTTTTTATATTCTGAAAATGACCTCTGCCAGGCTCCGGCGGTCGACCGGCACGGTTGACCGATGTGCACGAAGATGTGCACATGGCCAAGTGAACTGGCCGGTCGACCGCGTGGTCGACCGACTAGAATCACCCCACTCTCGGGTGGGGGCCGGTCGACCGGGCGGTCGACCGGAGGCACAACGGTCAGAAATCTGACCGTTAGCCGGTCGACCGGCCGGTCGACTGGTAGGCCAGTTTTGCCCTTTTCCAGCTGCCAACGGGCAGAATTTTGTGGGGGCTATAAATACCCCACATTTGAGCTAGTTTTAAACAACAATTTTAAAAGCAAAAATCCTCATCTTCTTAAGTGTTTTAGTTACAAGTTTTAAAAGAGTTTTTGGTTTAAAAGATCATTCTTTATTTGTTTTAAAGTGTTAAAATTTCAAGGAAAATAGAGTCTTTTGGGGAATTAGTTTTTGATCTAAATTTCTATATCTATTTGGAGATTTTCTCAAGTATTTTTCTTTACTTCAAACACTTTATTTTCTCACACTTGAGCTATCTATCTATCCTATCTATTAGGATCTATTTTGTGGGAAAACTAGTTTGTGGTTGAGAGAGACCACCAAGTGTTGTAACCCTCCTTACTTTGTGACATCCCTCTAGTGAGAGGTGATTGTGTTGATACCCTCTAGTGAGAGGTGATTGTGGAGGTTGTGTGGAATCCCTCTAAGTGTAGAGGTGATTGTTGGTGTGTTGGCTAAGTGCCTTATCCTTCAAGTGTGAGGTGATTATTGTTTTGACTTTGTGCCTATCCCTCAATTGTGATTGATATTGTGTTGACTTTGTGCCTAGCCTCTAGTGAGAGGTTGTATTTGTTGAGAGAGGAGTTGTGTACTCCCAAGTTGTATTTGCTCAAATCCTCAGTGGAGATTCCCTGTGTAGGAAGTCCTGTGTGGACGCTATAGTGGAAATCCTTCTGTATGAAGGCGGGGACGTAGAGCTGGGTGCGCGAGCCTCGAAACATATCTTGGTGTTTGCGTTTGAACCACTATCTCTAAACTCTCTCTCTCTTATATTGTGCCTTGCATTGATTCATATTGTTCATTCATACTTATATGCCTGGTATTACTTGTGTGTACGCCTCACTTGTGTTGAACCAATAGAGCTTCAAATAGCACCTCAACTCTTATTTAGAAGAATTTAGAGGAGATAGTCTAGAGCCTTTCACCGAAAATTTAGCTACACTCTTTGGTTACACTAAGTGTGTTGCTTTTAGTTTTTAATTCCGCATTATTTGTCATTAGATTAGCCATACACCTATTCACCCCCTCTAGGTGTTCTTTCATATAGTGCTAATGATCTTGTGTTTATTTAGTTTCAGATATTAATCAAGATATTAGCAGGTATCTAGCTTCAACAAAGGAGTTTTGGAGCTAACACATGTAGATTCAAGAGCTCGCGCGTCAAGATCGCATCTAGCACTCGGATGGAGTCAAGGTTTTGGATCGTGTTTGGATCGAGTCGACTTGGAGAAGGAGTTCTATAAGAAGACTTCGGTTTGTTTAGTTTGTGTTTAGATCTTATGTAAAGATAGACTAGTGTTGATATGCTCAAGTTCACACATACACACACACACATAAGTTCAATATGTTTAGTTTTCGATTTAACCAGTTTTGGATTTCAAGTTCACATATGTTAGGTTTTATGAATAGATAGAATCAAAACAAGTTTACATGATTTAATGTATGTTAGATTTCATCTATATACATATATACTTCATATATTTAGAAAAACTTATTTTGATGATCCTATTCATGTGTTTAGAGTTTTGTAATTAACGAAACCAATTTTTGGATTTCATGTCAAAAACATAGATATATACTTTACATGTGTATTGGATTCTTTCCATATACAATATGCTTCAAATGTGTTTCAATATCATGTTTTTGTATTTATACAAGTTTGGGGAAAATCGGATTTCCATTTCAAAATTTGGTTTTCGAAAAATACGATTTTTGTTTATGGCCAAATATTTTATATCACAAAAATATTTCAAATAGTTTGTAATATGTGTTGATTTTTGGTCACATATATTTGTTACTCAAATATCATAAAAGAACTTATTTTTGTGGAATTTATGAGAATTTATGGGATTTTATTGGAGTTAAATTGACCAAGTTTCAAGTCCCATAATTGCTGCTAGAACCAGCTGGCGGTCGACCGGTCCAGTGGTCGGTCGACCGATGTGCACAAGATACGTGCACAGGACCAGCCTAGAAGGCCGATTGACCGGGCGGTCGACCGACTGAAAGTACCCCACTCTCGGGTACTGTCGGTTGACCGGGCGGTCGACCAACAGGTTGTGCCCGGTCGATCAGAGCGCCAACGATCAAAAATATGACTGTTGGGCCGATCGACCGACCGGTCGACCGTAAGGGCAATCTGGACTTTTCTGCTGCCAACGGCTATATTTTATGAGAGGCTATAAATAAGTCATCTCTTGGGCTGCTTTCATAAGATTTTTAGAGAGCTATTTTTCTATCTATTCAAGTGTTTAGCAATAAGTTTTTGAAGAGTTTTTGTGCCCAAAAGATTTATCTTTTATTTGTTTTAAAGGGTTGGAAAAATCAAAGAAAAGAGAGTCTTTGGGAAATTGATTTTGATCTTTCTTTACATATCTATGGCGTTTTTTCCAAATGTTTTTTTTGTTATTTTTCTTTCCAAACACTTTATTTTCTAACACTTGAGTTATTATCTCTATCCTATCTATATGATCTTATTTTTGTGAGAAATATTATTTGTGGTCTATTTTGATTACCAAGTATTGTTTGAGGTCTCTTGTGATCACCAACTTTGTAATCTCTTCTTTGCTTCGGCTTTGTGCCTTATCCCTCTTGTGTAGATGTGATTGAGACTGCAGTTTGGCTTTGTGCCTTGTCCCTCTTGTGTAGAGGTGATTGTGGTGGAGTTTGGCTTTGTGTCTTTATCCCTCTTGTGTAGATGTGATTGTTATTTTGGCTTTGTGCCTTGCCTCTTGTGTAGAGGTGGTTGTCTTGAAGAGAGGAGTTGTATAATTCTAACTTTGTAATTACAAAATTCCTCGGTGGAGGTTCCCTTTGTGGGAGGTCCTGTGTGGACGTAGTGGAAATCCTTCTGTGTGAAGGCGGGGACGTAGAGTAGTGGCTCGAATCTCGAAATATATCTTGGTGTCATTTGATCCACTATCTCTTAACTCTATCTCTCTTATATCTTACATTGCTTTATATTATTCATATCTATACATGCTTGGTATTGTTTGTGTGCCCATACTTGTGTTGAACCAAGAGAGCTTCATATAGCACCTCAACTCTTAATCTAGAGGAATCTCGAGGAGATAGTCCAGAGCCCTTCACGGGGAATTCGGCTACACTCTTTGGTTACATATAGTGTGTTGCAATTGATTTTTAATTCCACATCATTTGTTATTAGATTAGTTACTACACCTATTCACCCCCTCTAGGTGTATTTTCAATTGGTATCAGAGCCTACGCTCCTGATATTAGGTTTAACCACATAGAAGTGAGATCTTGAATTGCTAATCTAAATTTGCATTTGCACACATATTTGTTTATATGCACTCATAGATTTCATGACCCCTCCCATGTATTATGTTATCAACATTGATATGTGAAAGTATAAGATGAGTATATACCTTTAAGCACTAGGAATGCATGTTTACCTTGCCACTACCAAGAAATTTTATCTTGGTAATGACAAGTATATAGAGACCAATGCACAAGCCTTAGTAGCATTTAGGCACACACTTAGCAAATATTATCTTTCTATAATTTCTCATTGTAATTCCGCTTTTGCCGTGTAAAACGCATTGACCTCTCCTGAGCTACAGACGACAAATTATGTGGAGAAGGAACCCTTGGTGGATGAGTCTGATGAAACTTACTATATGGTCCACGAGATTGATTCCCTTGAGGTACATTCGGATACTCATCTAAATGATAGTGCTAGTTCTTCTTGTGATGATAACATGGATGCTGATTCTTTAAATGAGGAACTACCTATATTTTGTGAAAACTTGTTAGAAAAATACAAACTTTTAAAAAAGAAAAGTTTTAAATTAAAAAAAGAAAATGAGAATTTGTTGTCAAAATTAGACATGATTTTACAAGAGAGGGTTGAGATTTCAAGTGAACGACACTCCTTGAAAATCCAACTTGACCTTATTTTAAAGGAAAATGAAATTTTGAATAATAAAAATGATTTTGATATCGTTTTGAAGAATAATGAGGTTTTGTCTTCAAAACTTGATTTTGTTCTAAAGGAGAATAATTTTTTGAAAAATAAAATTGCTTTGATTTCAAAAAAATTGGAATGTGTCTTAAATGAAAATATTTCTTTGAAAAATGATTTAGATTCCCATGTTTGCCATGCTACTATACCTTCATCATCTTGTATTTCTACTGCATGCTCCACATCTTCTTCTAATATCGAAAGTGATATATACATACATACATATATATATATATATATATATATATATATATATATATATATATATATATATATATATATATATATATATATATATATATATATATATATATATATATATATATTTATATGTTGAAGAAGAGTGTAGATTGTTTGGGCTCCACTTTGAGCCAATGTGCCATGAACCACACACAATTGGAATCCATATTTCGCAAGAAACATGCTCCTCATATGCATGTACACAAAACACGGCATACACGTGCTCATCATGCTCACGCACATGATTCTATGTATGCTCATGTGTACACTTGTACACATTGTGGACGTATGGGCCACCTTGCAAAGTTTTGTTATGATAAGATAAATGATTCAAATTTTGCAAACAAATTTGTTTGGGTTAGGAAAGATGCTAACCCCCATGGACCCAAAAAAGTATGGGTACCAAAATCCATCCTTATTGTATTTGATGTAGGTGTGGGCTCTCACTTGACGTGAGGGTTTTAGTGCCTTGATGGTGCATGCGTTTGAGTTTAATGGACACTATATTGGATCCATCACCTTCAAGGATGTTTGATGGGAGGACCACCATAGTTTGGAGACTTAGAGATTAGCCCTATTGATTTTGGTAACTATCTCTAACTCCTTATTTAGTTTACATACTTTTACATTATATTTTTTTGGCATGTCTTAGTTTTTCATGTTCATTATGTTTAAATGCAATGTTTATTAGACTGGTGATATACATATATAGTATTTGAGATACACCCATGTTCATATGGACTATTACTTTTGTATTCTCACTATAGTTTAGCTATTGTATATATCCTACCTCTAAAGCACGTGCATTTACCCTAATGATCATGTTTATTTATGATTTTATACTTTATGTTTTTGATTACTTTCTCGTTAAAACTTGTGTTTATGCTTGTACAAGTAGTGAGCTACAATTGGTTATTATGTGTTTGTACTTTATTGCTCATTTGTACTCATTACATGTATATGTATAATCTAGTTTTGATGACTCCTTTATTTAAACTTGTTTTTCTTATTTTGTACATGTTTGCATCATGTATATGTTATTTTGTCTAAAACTAATAAATATACATGTATACCCTTGAGTCACTTGCCTTCATGCAAAATTATATTATGAACTCGTTTGTTTTTGGGATATGTATGTATATTTTTAGTTTTGATAGAACATACATATATCTTGAAATTTGTTTAATTTTGATGAAAATTTTAGTTTTGATGATTTTCATGTTTTTGATAAAAGAATTTCATGTTTATTTTGAACCTTATTGATAATTTTCATGAATATGCTATTCACATAATTCTTGTACGCTCACATTACTTTTGTTTACTCTTGACTTTATTTTCATGAGCTTTATATGAGCTTTATAAATCTTGAGTATCAATTTGTGTACTTAGCAATGTTTCATGAGATATATATGATTTGGTTTCATATTTGAAGGATCTTTAACTAGTTTTTCAAAAATTACTTTAAAGTAGTTATTTATTATTCACTTGGTAGTATTTTCAATCTATAATTATTTTCAAACTCTTATTTTTGAAAACCTTACCAACTTAAGGGCGGATGGTTGGGCGACCATGCCTTGTATGCCTTAAAGGCTATCTTTTATCATTTGCATGAAAAGGGTGGTAGGTATGAGTTATACACATGATCTTTATAGAATTTTATTTTTTATATACTCATATTTTGTTCTTATATATGTATGCTTCAAACTTCAATTAGTATCAATTTCAATTGGTATATCCATTTTCATACATACATATATATGATTTGATTGTGCTTGTTTTTGCAATGTCTTTACTTTTTTAAAGCACAAATTATGTTTATGTGAAGCTTGATTTTATTCCAAATGTTAATTAGTATCTTTACAAACTTATACATTGATTTCAATTGGTATTTTTTTGGTATCAAAATATACTTCATGTTTCACCTTCAATTGGTATCAAAATCTACTATTGGTATCTTAAATTTTTTTTCAAGTGGTATCAACTTTTGTGTCTATCAACTAAAATTTAATTTCATTGGTATTATAATTCATTTTGTTGACTTCAAGAAATTTCAAAAATTTGTTTTAAAAAGTGTTTGGTGGGGGAAAATTGAAGATCGAGGAGTAACTTCTTTATTTGATTGTAAAGAAAATTACAGCGGATCAATAATCCTCTTGCAAGAGAGGGAAAATATTTCAAGCTTGAATCTCCCCTTTATTTAAAGCTAGGTTCTTACTGTGGCGATGGAAAGTGAATCTTGTTTTCCGTTGACCGGGTGAACGTCAGGTCTTCTGGGAATCCTCTATTTGGATAATAGACGAAGTAACACAACTTTTGTCTACCAAGGATCTCAAAGAGATTGTAGGAAAAAATGAACTTGTACGCAGCAAGTTATTAGAAGAGTATAACTCTCTCTTTCTTTTCAGCTGGAGGTCTTGGTATTTTTACGGCTTACAACCTAAGTTCTTCTTACCAAGAATTTTCTGACGCTTTTTTCTGATCCCTCTTCCATAGCAAACTAGGCTATTTATAGAGGTTTCGGGGGTAAACGTGTCCCCTAAAAACACTCCATAATGGGGTTAACTCCCTCATTACCTGGGCAGTAATTGATACAGTAATGAGAGCAGTTATAATCGAGACGTAGGTTTTGAGCCTTACGTCTTGATACTGAAGTAATACTACTTGAGAGAGCGGGTTTCCAGTTCTATGTCAAGCTTCACATGAGACGTGGCTTTCAAGCTCTGCGTCTTGGTACTGCAATAATGCTGAGATGCGGCTTTCGCGCTCCGCGTCTTGGACCTTGCGGTGATGTTAAGATGCAGGTTTCAACCCTCGCGTCTTAGTGCTGCGCTAGTAGTGATGACTAGCCTTGCGTCTGGAGTTTAGATTCTACTTTTTAACGACTTGTCTTCAGTATTTTTAGACAGCCTATAGAACCCCCTCAAAAGTTTTCGATATTCTGCGATTGACTGGGACAGATTTTGAAATATTTTGGACTCTGGTTGAATTCATACTTCTCATGATTAGACTGACAATCATTTGAGATACTCTGAGCTTGATCTTATCTGGAGTATGGTCTTCGTGAGTGTACTGTAAAACTCTTTGAAGCCACCAGGGATGATCGTGGTGAGTGTCTAGATACGTAGTCCAGACCTCCTTAGTGGTCTGAGTTGGTTATTGATGTACTTTGAACCAGGGGTGAACAGGCGCCTGCTTGTGCCAGTGTACTGTTGAACTGATTTGCAGAAGCAAAGACTAAATGTAAGTCTTGTAGACGTAGGGGTCATGTTGTTTTAGAGACGCAATCCTCACTTGGAATGGGGGACGCATCTATTAGCTTGCTGAAGAAACGCGGCTCCTGGAGGGGCGCGATCTTTGAAGTGAAGACGCAGCTCTTACTCTGCTGACTGGGCGTGGCTTTGGTTTTACTGAAGAGGCACGACCTTTGAGGGGATGCAGTTTTTGTTAAACGCGAGTCCATGTTTTAGGCGCATTGCCACATGTCCGGCGGAGTTGAAGGGACGTCTTTCCTTTGACGCGCGAAATTCTCTTTTTGATAAGGACATGACTCTGGCTTAAAGACAAAAAGGCGTTATTTTGAGACGCGAATTTGTGTTCTTCAGTAAAGGGAATGCGGCCTTCATACTTATGGAAGGACGCGGATCCATGGACGCGGCCCTTAATTCTGTCAGGATGCAGAATTCAGGATGCAATGGAGACGCGGTCTTAGTTCCTCAAGACTGACACATGGATCTCAGTTAGTTGATGGGGACGCGGTACTGGCTCAATAGAGACACGGCTCTGGTCCCTTGATAGGGCGCAAACTTAAGCTGTATTGAGTTTATGATAGAGATGTGGCTTTCATCTTGCAATGGAGGCGCAGTTCTGGGCTTCTTGAGAATGACGCACGAGTCTTCGCTGGTTGTTGAGAACGCAGACTTCAGGACGCAGATTTTAAGTATTGTGAATTGGTGTGAACTTAAGACGCAATTCAGTGGACCCAGCTTGCTGAGGAGATACGACTTTGGACCACTTCAGAAGACGCGGTTGTGGCCCCTTCAGTAGGAATGAAAGGAACGCAGCCTTCGGGTTCATAAAAGGACGCGGGTTTCAGGACGCGACCTTTGAATCTGCGCCTGACGCAGCCTCCTAAGCGTCACATGCAGCCCATCTTAAAGATCTTGTTAGATCTTTAAATGCCAAGTCAGCATTGACGATTGGGGACTTGTGTCCTTCGATGTTTCCCGAAGCGACAATCCACGCGTCAGCTCCTTATTGGACTTGATGTTCGTGTGAAAATTAAGGCTGATGGTATTGATTTTTATGCCATTAATTACAGGCCTTAGGACTTGCCTATAAATAGGTCTCACCCCCTTAACAGTCGATTATCTAGACTATTTTCCTTTGAGAACATGCGCTCTGAAGGTCTTTGATTTGTCTATCTTCCCTTCAAGGGGATGTGTTCCAATGAACAACAAGAACTCAAAACTTTCATACTTTTCCTCAGTCTTCTCCAAAGATTATCACTGTCAAGTGATTTCAAGATCAAAAAGCATAACTTTAAGTACCTTTTACAGCTGCGCCTTGATGCATAAAGTTCAATCTCTAGAGGGTTCTTCTGCAAGTACGAACTGCTTGTCGCCATGAAATACTCAGTCCCGCTGAGTTTTTGTTTTCTTGCCCTTCAAAGAGATTCGATCTCTTGATCTTCTCTTGAAGTCTGACTGATGCGCCCGTTATTCGAAAGTCGCGTCTTTTAGACTTCTTGATGAAGCGCGAGTCGATTGACCTTGGATTTTAACTCAAAATCCTTTGAATGCAAGTGTAATGAACTCTGTACTTGGATCTTTAGACGCGAGCTTTGTACACAAAGCCCGCGTTTGTGGTTCTTGATTTAAAGAATTTTAATTCTTTCGAGGCCCCTTGGACTTGGATGGGGGCAACTCCTGTTTCTCAAACGCGAGTGTGGCGACTTCAGCGTCCGGTCTACCTCGCGTCTCGTATCTTGGACGTAGATCTAAAACCGGACCGCGTTCAGATCTGCGCTGGTTAAATCTGCGTCTGACTTTAATCGCGTCTGCCCCTAAACTTTTCTATTTTTGCCTTAACAGAATTTTAGGCCTTCTGCACTGATCATCCCCGCGTCTGACTTTCAGCTTTTACCTTCCTGCCTTAACAAAATTTTAACTCTTTGGTTTCTTGCTTCTTGCATATTCTGGCAGTCTCAGTCAGCCTTTTACATCTTCGCTGTGTTCTTGGGAGAATATTTCGACCAGCGAGCTTGTTTGACTGGCGAGCACTTGGGGAATCAAAGCTCATGTTCATGGGTGAGGAGGATTCGCGCGGTTAATGACATCTGTCAAGGCCTTATTGAACATGACGCACCAGCGATTCCCCCGGGTTTGTCATGGTCACAATAGATATGGTGGTGGGTATGGTCCTCTTGTAGGTCACGAGAAAGAGGACGTCATCTGTAAGGTCTCGGATCCTCCCTTCACCAATCTTATCCCCAGAAGTGACATCGACGAAAAACCCATATTTATTAGATGACTTTCTGGTGATGGAGATGTTCATTAACGAAGGACTATGGCCCACACCAGTTGGTCGGGTGAAATCAAATGCTCTTCTGCATTTCGACCTCAAGAAACACCATTATTCTTGGTTAGCGATGAGCTTCTTCAATGTTTACATCATGCATCATGGTGTAATCAGCATCCGATCATCTCAACACTGATTAGCCTTTCTTCAGCGCTCTTCTAAACATCTTGTATTTGGAGCAATGTAGATGTCTTGAGGAGTGAGTACAACCTTTCGCTGAGAGAGAAGGACTTTTTTGTACTCCTTTATTATAACACTCAATTTTATTCTATAAGAGAGCACTTTGTATCACTTTCATATGTTTGAATATCAATAAAAGTGACACTTTTTCTTGTCTCCTTATATGTTTTGAATTCCTTTTTTTGCATTGAAAATCAGACACGTAGAAGTAGGGATTCTTGACTTGCTAAACAAAAAAGCGATTATTATCTTAACAAGTCAAGATTGGGGAAAATTCCGTTTTAGGAATTTAAGAATGCTGTCAGAGGTGCGATGTTAACTCGATAGGAGTAGAATAGTTTTCGTGAACTTGCCAATCTATGAATGAGAATGACAAGTGAAATTTGCACTCCCACGGAGGATTACAAATGAGTATTCATCAGAGGTTTGGTATTAACTTGACTAGGACTCAGCTGGGGATTTGATGGAAACACTGCTAGAGGTGTAATGTTAACCTAACAATGTTTTTTGCTTTAAGTAGACTTGTTATTCTGTTAACAAGAATAACAAGGGAAACTATACTCGCGGGAGATCTAAGGAGAACTTTTACCATTAGAGGTGTAATATTAACTTAACGGGTTGAATTAAATCTTGTCAGGAATGTGATGTTAAATTGACAAGTGTGTGAGTCAGAGGTGTGATATTAACTTGACTCAATTAGAGTTTCAGCTTCATTTGAAAAGACTGAAAGCATCACTGTCATAGGTGTAATGTTAAACTTGACAGTGAAGGTAATGTTAGAGGTGTAATTTTGAACTTGGCATTGGTCATCTCGACTTTGACAAGGAAGTCCGAGGGAAAGTCATGGCCATAGGTGTAATGTTGAACTTAGCATTGAACTGGACGCTAGGGATGTGATGTTAAACTTAGCGTCGCTCATCTCAGCTTCAATACGGAAGCCTGAGGAAAAGTAACTGTCAGAGATTTAATATTGAACTTGGCAGCAACTTAATCACTATTAGAGGTGTAGTATTAAATTTAACAGTAATTTGTCAGAGGTATAATGTTAACTTGACAGTAATCGATTTGCGATATGAGCAATTTTGAGGATTTGTCATTCTATTAATGGGAATTGACAAGTGAAGTTTGAAATATCAGAGGTGTAATGTTAACTTGACAAATTTGAAGACTTGCTATTCCATGTAAAGGAGAGACAAGTGAAGTTCATACACGCTAAGGAGTATTGAAAATTTTCATTATTAGAGGTATAGTGTTAAAACAATGAGTGCATTTGTGGACCTACCGCTCTATGGAAGAGAATTGGTAGAGGCTTTTGGTGAAAAGTAAACTGAACTGTCAGATGTTTAATATTAATATGACAGAATCCACTGGGCATTGAAAAATCTGATTTGTCGAGGTTTAATATTAACTTGACAGAATTCAGTTCATTTCATTAGGGGGAGGAACACTGATACTTTTGTAGTCCTACCATTATGTGGGTGAGAATTGGTAAGAGATTTTGGAGGAGAGAGTGGGACCAAGTCCACTAGGATTTTTAGCAAACCCTCAGCTATCAACGGATTTGGCATACCTTTACCAACTACCGTTTGAGTTGGGCTAGCCATGCTATTCCCCTCAGCATGATGAGTTGTCGAGGACTTATATTGGGCTTAAAAGCCAATATTTTCCTCTATCCTTAGCCGTCCGAGGCATCAGATGTTAGTCAGAAGATAAACTAAGCTAAAATTAAAGTTTCGCATTTTGTTCTTTCTCAGTATTTACATTATGCATCATGATGCAGCCAGTGTTCGATTAGCTTAACACTGATCTACCGTGATGTGATCTAGTAAAGGAAAGAAGCTCTTCTTGGGTCTGGAGTTTTGATCAGAGGTGCAGTATTAACTTGATCAGGGGACGAGTGCTATCAAGGATAGTATTTCTTCAAGAATTTACCGTTGATTGGCATCATAAACATATCACAATCAGAGGTTATGAGGCGATACGCTCCATTTGAGTAGACCGACTCTACTACAAATGGTCCTTCCCATTTAGGTTAGAATTTCCCTTTTGTCTTATGTGTCATCACCATAGGTCTTCTGACAGCTAAGACAAGGTCACCTTTTTTGAAAGTTTTCTCCTTGACTCTCTTGTTGAAGGCTCTGATAATTTGAGCTTGATAGAGCTCGATTTGCTATTGAGTTTTCAGACGTTTATCATCTAAAGCCTCCAGCTCTTGGAGTCGCAGTCGATGCTTCTCTTCATTTGTCATCTCTGCTGTCAAGGCGACGCGTAAAGATGGGATTTGAATTTCTAACGGGAGTACTGCTTCACACCCATATACCAAAGAGAATGGTGTAGCTTTCGTTGGGGTTCGAACCATTGTACGATAGGCCAATAAGCATTCACCTAACCTGTCATCCCAGTCACGTTGGTTTTTCGAGACGAATTTCTTGAGAAGTTTTCCAGTAGTCTTGTTGAAAGCTTTTGCGAGGCCGTTAGCAGATGGGTAGTATGCCGTTGAGGACACACTATAGATTCTAAACTTATTGCAGAACCTCTGAAAAGCCTGATTGACGAATTGGGGCCCATTATCATGGACAATTCGTCGTGGCACACCAAAACGGTAGATGACGTGATGCTTCAGGAATTTGATCACATCAGATGTTTTTATCTCCCTCAAAGGAATAGCTTCAGCCCATTTAGAGAAGTAATCGGTTATATTTAAGATGAACCAATGTCCTTTGGATGATGGTGGGCTGATAGGGCCGACTACGTCCATCCCCCACATCTCAAATGGCTAGGTAGAGGTTGTAGAGCGAAGATATCCTAGTACTTGATGGATAAAATCACCATGGACTTGACAGGCGTGACATCATTTGGCATAAGTGATGGCATCTGGGATCATCTTAGGCCAATAATATCCCAATCTTCAGAGTCGATTCCTAAGCTTTGGACCAGGCTGATGAGCTCCACACATGCCATCATGCGCTTCTTGGAGTACTTCTTGTGCTTCCTCTTGTGATAGGCAGCGGAGGAGGATCCCGTCATGCGATCGGCAATATAGTGTTCGCGTGATCGCATTATAATAGAATTTGAGGGTTTTTCTTCTAATGGCAGCCGCTTCTTTGGGATCATCAGGCAGGATGCCATACAAGGCATAGTCGATGTACGGGAATCGCCAATCCCTAAGTTCTGGACCTGTTGAAGTCTCAAGAGCTTCTTTGGCTTGACAGTCTCCTGTCAGCCTTTGGCGATCTTCAAAAGTGACTCTTGGGCAATACAAGTCGTGGCTGTAGACAAGTATTTTCTCTACCACTCCGGCTGGAAGGGCTAATGAAGCAGCGAGGGATGCCAATGCATCTGCATGGGCATTGTGCTGGCATGGTACATGGTCGATGTAAAAGTTTTCGAACCTCTCGGCCATAGAGATAGTTGCGTTGTAATAGAGTATTAAGTCTTCATGTCTGACTTCGTACTCCCTGCGAACTTGGTTAACGATGAGTTTAGAGTTACCGTATGCCTCGAGATTTTTAATGCCAATCTCATCGGTAATTTACATTCCAATCAAGAGGGCATTGTATTCCGCTACATTGTTGGAGCAGGGCTCGGTTAATGAGAAAGCTCGAGGAATCACATAGTTCTGTGGAAAGACCAGTACTACCCCCACTCCGGCTATGACATGCCCTTGCGGACCGGTTCTCGATGCACCGTCGAAGAAGAGTTGCCACACTTGTCTTTCAAAAGATGTCTGGGTCAGGCAAACTTCAGCGACTTCATCAGGAAGGTCCTCGTAAAGTTCGGTTGCTCTCGGATCTGGATGCTCAGCCAGAAAATCCACCACCGCTTGTCCTTTGACGGCTTTTTATGTTAAAAAGCGCATTTCATATTGGGATAGTAGTATGACCATTTTGCCAGTCGACCGTTTAGTGAAGATGGCTTCGCCATGAGCAACCTCAAAGGGTTGACCCTTTATATGACATTTATAGTCTGGCCACCAAGTAGTGTCGCATTTTCTGGACAGCGAACACCAATGCCAAACATTCCTTTCGATCAGGTTGTATCGATGCTCAGCTCCGATCATAGTCCTACTCAGATAATAGATTGCTTGCTCATGTCCTTGATCATTATTCTGGGCTAGCAAAACTCCTAAAGAATGATCCATTGCTCGAACGTATATCAGGAAAGGTTTTCCCAATACCGGAGCTGTAAGGACCGGTGGTTGCGTGAGGTATCGTTTGATTTCCTCGAATGCTTGTTGGCAAGCATAATCCAGATGAATTGGTGAAGGGTTGGCATCTTCTGAAGAGATTTGAGATAACCTTCGAATGTATGCTAGTCGTCCTTGTAATCCTCTAAGCTCCCTGAGATTCCTTAGAGGTTGCGTCTCCTGGACAGCGCGGACTTTTTCCGGGTCTACGTGAATTCCTTTGGATGTTACTACAAACCATAGGAATTTACCACTGGCCATCCCCAGGAAGGATTTGGTGGGGTTCATCTTCAACTGATGTGCCCACATGATTTCAAAGACTGGCTTCAGATCGGCTATGTGGTCACCTTTGATGCGGCTTTTCACCGCAATGTTGTCAACGTAGCATTCTACTGTTTTACGCATGTGCTCGTGGAAAATTGCATTCGTAGATCTCTGATATGTTGCCCCCGCATTCTTCAGTCCGAAGGGCATCACAGTGTAGCAATATACCCCCAGTGGTGTCTTGAAAGAAGAATGTCTTTCATCATCAGGGTACATTTTGATCTGATTGTACCCTGAGAATCCATCCATGAAGGACATTCGCTCAAACCCACACGTATTTGTTGACACTCTAAAGAAGACAAGATTCCTAACTGGCCTGAACATTGTCTAACTTCTTGGCATCTACAAAAGACAAGTGGCAGACAAGCCGACGACCAGTTCTTCACCCATCTCAAAAGGGACGAATCAGCAACTTAGACTCTACTAATCCAGTGAAGCAGACAGTAAGCCGGGGTCATCCTTAAAAGCCCGTGAGAAGGCCAAGCAGGTCCAGGGACACTAAGTTAGCTCAACACTTAGTCTCGCACGAGCCCATGAGATAAGTCTCGCGTAAGAAACCAAAATTGCCTAGCATCGCAGGAAGCTCCTTCACAGCCTCGCTGCGAGCTAACTTACAGCTTCGCCAGGAGATGCTCAGTTAACTCCGCAGAAGGTTAACTTCGCTCGAAGCCCCACTCAACTGCGCGAAAGGCTGACTAGTAGCTTTGCCACAAGTCTTACCCAGCTTCGCTGAAGAGCTTTCTTTTAACTTCGCCAGACGCTTCTCCCAGCTCCGCCATGAGCTTAACGCCACGACTCCGCTGTGGGTCTTTTATGGTCACCTTTGACTGATCAAATTCTCAGATGAGATCAAATCTAATTGAAATCAAATCTAATTGAGATTAAATTTGACAGTTGCTTGTCATAATCTTTTAACTCTCCCAATCAGATAAGAAGATCAGGGGAGATCTTTCAGTTATTGGAAAAGAATCAAGGGAGTATCCCTCATTTAGCAGAGCGGATCAAGAGATCAGCGCTACTTGCTATTCCTAGCTTCGCGAAAGCTGTCTCTGGCCTCGCGGCAAGGCTACTTTCCAGATGTAAAACAGATTGACTCAATTTGTTTCCAAATTTTCAGGACAATTATACCCTATTCCTCCTTATAAATAGCCTACCAGGGGCTGGGAAAAAGAAAAGGAGAAACGGCTAAGGATAGAGAGGAGATCGGAAATCTACTCTCTCGCTTCCAAGAATACAGAGAATTACTTCTCTAATCAGGGTGTTAATACCCTAAGATCTTCCTCCCTCTCAAGGAATCTCTGGAACCAGGCGAGAAGGAATTCCCAAGTGGAGGCAGCTCGAAAAGTAACAAGAGGGCTCTACCGACCTTCTGTTCTCTGATTCCCCGAACCAGGCGAGAAGGGAATCCCATTAGGTGGCAGTCTGATTGTCTGATCGATCGCATCGTCAAAGGGATAAAGTGATCGCGCACTGATCAGATTCCTACCGGCACACTTCCCCAAAAATCTCAGAGGAGATCTACCTGTAATCTTCTTGTTGCAAAGAATTACTTGTAATTTAGCTCCTCGATACTTTTTTTTGTAAGTTTTTTCCTTTGCAAAATTAATGGAAAACAAGATGGCGACTCCGCTGGGGACCGTTTTCTCTACTGATGAGAATCAAGTGTCGCAATGCGACTGTACGGTGGGAGAAAAATTCGCGTAAAGTTTCCTTGAATCAATTGAAAGTTTACAACGGACTTATACTCCGACTACAAGGGAGGGAGGATGTTGAGTCTTAAATCTTCTCTTTGTTTAATGCTGGGTTCTTCAGGTGGCGGTAGAAAGTGAATCTTGTTTTCCGTTGACCGGGTGAACGTCAAGAACTTTTGGGGATCTTCTCTTTGGATGGTGGACGGAGTAACACAGCTCTGTCGACCAGAAATATCAAAGAGATTGTAGGTAAAGATTAACTTGTACGCAACAAGTTACTTGAAGAGTTGGACTCTCTTTCCTTCTCTGTGGAAGCTCTCAAGTCAAGTTCTTCTCCTTGATTTCTCTTATCTAAAATTGACCGACCTCTTTTCCATAGCAACGGAGCTATTTATAGAGGTTTCAGGGGTGAACGTGCCCCCTAAAAACACTCCACAATGGGGGTTAACTTCCTCATTATGTGGGTGGTGATTGACCCCATAACGAGGGAAGTTATAACTGAGACGCATATTTTGACCCGCGCGCCTTGGTGCTGCAGTGATGCTGAGACGCGGGTTTCGACCCACGCGCCTTGGTGCTGCAGTGATGCTGAGACGCGGGTTTTGACCCTCGCGTCTTGGTGCTGTAGTGCTGGTTGAGACGCGGGTTTCGACCCACGCGCCTTGGTGCTGTAGTGCTGGCTGAGACGCGGGTTTCGACCCACGCGCCTTGGTGCTGCAGTGATGCTGAGACGCGGGTTTCGACCCGCGCGCCTTGGTGCTGCAGTGATGCTAAGACGCAGGTTTCGACCCTCGCGTCTTGGCGCTGCAGTGCTGCTGAGACGCGGGTTTAGATCCTCGCGTCTTGATGTTGCGGTGGTGGCCATGATTAGCCCTGCGTCCAGAGCTTGGAACTCTGCTTTTTAGTGCCTTGTCTTTTAGTGATCTTTAGACAGCCTACAGAACCCCCTCCAAAGTTTTTGATATTCCGCAGTTAGCTGGGACGGATTTCGAAATACTTTGGACTCTAGCTGAATTCACCCTTATGATTGGACTGACAATGCTCCGGGCTTGATCTTGTTTGGAGTATGGCCTTCGTGAGTGTACCGTGGAACTCTTTGAAGCCGCCAAAATTGATCGTGTTGAGTGTCTAGATACACAGTCTAAACCTCCCCGATGCTTTGAGTTTGTTGTTGGTGTACTTTGAACCAGGGATGGACTGTCGTCTGCTTGTGCCAGTGTACTGTTGAACTGAATTGCAGAAGAAAGGACTGAATGCCAGTTCTGTGGACGCAGGGGTACCATTGTTTTAAAGACGCGCCTTCTATAGGGGGCATCTTTTGGGATGAAAATGCGACTGTTACTCCATGAGGTAGACGCGACTTTGGCCGGGTTGAAAAGATGCGATCTTCAGAGGCACGCGTCTTTTGGAATGAAGACGCGGCTTTCCGGACGCAACTCTGGCCGTGTTGAGAAGGTGCGTCCATCGAAGGGACGCGTCTTTAGAGACGAAGACACGACTGTTGGATGCGAATCCGTGCCATGAGTATGTTGCCACGTGTCCTATAGAATTGAGGGGACATTTTTTTTTTGGCGTGCGAACTTCACGCTACATTTAATGCGTTGTTCATGCGTCAGGCGGTGATTAGGCGTCGAGCCAAGCGCCGCGTATCTTTGCGAATCACTGTGCCTATAAAGGGCAACAGTCCTTCAAGAGTCATCATTAGACTCTCCTTCTTCATTTGCATATGTTAGGGTTTGAGAAAGAAGCTTTCTTTGTTCTCCTCATTTCCTTCATCGAACATCGAATCCTCGATCACAATAGCACCAAAGGCTAAGTATACTGCTTCGTCTTCAAAGGCCATCATTCCTGAGACTCAAATGGGCGGTTCCTCCATGCAGGAAACCCCTATTTCAGGTAAAAAAGAAAAAGGCGATCGGACTTGATTTCCACCATTAAAGGGTTTATAGAGTTCTTTTAACTCTTAAAATCCTTTTGAATATGAACCGCCAACGCGGGCTCAAGCCCATGTTTAATCGTCAGGCGCAGTTTTTGAGTCAATCAACAGGGCACAGGTTTGATGACCTCTGCTTCTTTTATCTGCTCGAATCTGCGTCTGCTTGTTGAACACAGGGCCCCAATGAACCTTGCGTTTTGGATTCAACACTTAGAATATTTCTAAGTGTGAAAGTTTCAGACGTAGATTTCTTGACTCTTGCGTCTTGTGAAATCAGATGCTGGTCCTCATGAACCTTGCGTCTGAGTCCAATACTTAGAAATTTTTCATAAGTCTTGGATTTTTAAAACGCGGGCTCCATACTAGCCTTGCGATCATTGGATCTGGACGCAGATTTTGATGATCTCCGCGTTTTGGTTTATTTCTGCGTTCGAGTTGTAAACACTTAATCATTTTCTTTTAGATTTCTGATCAAGTGTTATTTTCTTTTGCAGTGAGATATTCCTCCAATCCTCTCTCCAAAAAGTGTCACTTTGGGCACGTAGGTGGTGCTGACCACAACCTGACCTTTGTGCTGCAGAAGACTGCTCCCGTGACCACTGATAAGTCGAAGGAGCGACAGGAGAAAATCTATAAGGCCAACATGAAGACCCTCCAGGAAATTATCACCGATAGAGTATTTGAGACGGACTCGCGCATCTCGTTAAAGAAACCTGTCTTCTTTTTTGGCGATGGCATTGCCGAGGACAGCAGTGCCTTGCATGATGGCGATTACAAGTGACTTTGCCAGATAGGGAATAGGAAATTTTTCCTTCCTAATATGGAGAGGATGTATCCCTTGTCCTATCTCCAGCACATGTCCATTCATCGTGCAATGGAATGGGATCTTGCTCGACCTATGTCAGGTGTCTCTCTCGGCATACTAGGCACCAAAAACGTACACTCTGGTGGTCATGGGAAGGAGATTTTCGGTTTATTTCCTGGATTGGTCAGACCTGAGTATCCAAGAGGGGAAACCCCTCGGCTCGGCACTACCTTCATCAACCGGTTCATGAAGGCAGGGGGCGATTTTCCCATTGACTTCCGCCCACTCGGGTGGGTTCATGCTTCCAACAAATCCTGGTGGGGCAAGATGGTGGGATTCGTCCTCATCGAACTCGGAGCTTTGCTGGAACAGTTGGGGTTGTATCAAGCGTCAGGGCTGTGTAGTATGGCATCCCGCAAAGTTCTCATAATTTCTACGGGATCCTGGAGCACTATAACCCATTGACGGGGACATTCTTCACCCCAAACGGAGAGATGGGGCTCGCCCTCCATGAACTGTATGAAGTTTCGGCGCTGGTTATGGGAGATGCCCCTTATGAAGAATATGTCCCAACTTCTGAGGAGCTTCATCTCTTGAAGAAAAAGTGCCCTCAGGTATATGAGACCTACTGGGAGGTGCTGTGTCACTTCCATATCTGTGGTCAAATAACCTCCTGGAGAACCAGGGGAGTTAAGCAGATGTCTTGGGCGAGCTACCTGTTTAATGGTATACCTGAGAAAGATCACTCAGTGACTATTCTGGCCCCTAGCACCGACGAGGAAATCGCGGAGAGGATTGATGCCTCTGTGAGTTCTTATACCACAGAGTCGAATGAAGACACTTTCAAACCTGATACGGTTTTCGAAAGTTTTCATCATCAAGCCCGGGTCCCCATTTCTGACCGGGCGCTACTGGTGGGCTTCCTCATGCTGTGGCTGAAGCACTGTGTAGTGCCGACACTGCCGCATGAAGTGATTGTTGCTGTGTGGTGTACCCGGCAGTCTTGTTGGCCTATGGCAGGTCCATCACTCTCCTTCCGGCAATGGTGGCCGGAATCCAAAGTGGATTACGGGCTCTAGTTCAGAGCCTGTGTAAAGTGGAGGCCATTGTCGACTCAGAAGGTAGACCGGAGGTTGACTCGGAGGGGAGGCCGAGAGTAAAGACTCCCAACCCCCAGATCGAGCTACCCTACACGTACCTGATGGCTTGGTACGTTATGCACTGCCCCTCACTGATGATGCCGGTGTCTCAATCTGAGGGGTTTGTCCCTTTTGTGCAGCGGCTGGAGAGCTCGAGCTGGTCCTACTACTATATATTCTACGTTCGGAAATGTATTCTGAATGTTTCGAATTAACATCTCGACCGCTGCTTCCCCGAGATTACCGGTGCATCTTATGGGGATAAATTTGCTGACCTCGCAGGTCCGGACGACTTCACGAGGTTGCCATCGGGAGTCTTCTGGTGGCTTATCAACATTCGGCCCGCGTATCTGCTCTTTCGGTAAGGGAACTGATGTACAATTGAGCCCTATATGCCGAATCGTTTTGCCCGACAATTCGGTTATGATCAACTGTATGTTGGCAATCCCAACACCAAACTCTCCTTCAGTGGGAATCTATTTGAAGGTGCTCGGGCTTGGTATTACAGTGTGGCTGGAGGGACAAAGGCCATTTTCCGCTTGCCTGACAAGACTCCTAACTGCTACGCAAGCCTCGGCTTCTGCACTTGGTATTTCCAGGCTAGCAAGATGCCTGACTACTCAATACATCACTCATGTGTCAAGAGCATCAATGCGTCTTATGAGAACAAGTTGGCATCCAACAAATGCATGCGAGGCATAGATGAATATCAGGCAGCCAAGAAAGAGGCTGGAGGGGAAACCAGGGTGGAACCGAGAGCAGCAGCACCTAAGGAGCAGCCTGCTAGAAGGCGTCGACGGGTGGTGCCTAAACGTCCCCATGGCTCTACTTCCATAGTTGAGCCTACCCCGAAGAAGGCCAGGAGAGACTCGGCAGCTGAAGCTTCCATGTCCGAGGCCGTCCCTTCCGGTGTTGAGGAGCAGAGGGAGGAAGAGGAGGAGGAAGACAAAATCCCCCTTGTTCGTTCTCGTGGATTGCGCAGCAGGGGCCCCGTGATTTTAGAAGAAGGAAAGCTTACTGATGAACCCACTGCAACTGATGAGGCTGAGCAACTCGAGGTTGACCTGGTGGGAAGGGATGATGTTGAGATTCCAGGGGTCTCAACTCAGCCAGGGTCTTCTTCAGCTCAAGCGAGGAGAGATGAGGCACCACAGCCTGGGTCTCCTAGTATATTAATGCCCAGCTCACGGGTAGTCGACCCCAGCCCTACTACTGGGGTACTCGGTGGCAAGGTCTCGATTGCCGAGGCCTCTTATGTTGCACTATCGTCTTCCTTGTCCGGAGAGTATGAATATTCTTCGGGCGATGAAGTCGATTTTGGCGATGAACCCGTTCCTCCAGATCTGAGTAAATTCTCACATATTACGGAGGAAGAGATTCAAGGGTGTGACCCCGTGACGGTGTCGCCAATAACAACAATTGCTCCTACTGAAGGTACTCCCATTGTCTTTTTAACCCGGTTTCTCTTTTAACTAGGGAAAGGTTCTGACGTTTTCCCTTTAACTTTATGCTACAGGGCTGGCCGTGGACAGTGAGGCTGCAACTTCCTCCCACATCGAGGAAATGATACAAGAGTTGGCCCAGCAGGAGAGCGTTGAGGCTCCTGCTACTGAAATGCCTCAAGAGAGGGCAATTATTGAAGTTGGGGGGACCTCAACCCTTCACGATCTTCCCAGGAATTCGCCGTCTTCGAATCCTCAACTTGGTAAGAAAATATCGATGCTTTGAATGTCCTTCTTTTTATTGTCATGGTTGATGTTTTGGTGATTTGCAAAGAGCGATGAGGGAGCTCAGGTAGAGGATCTTGCGGCCAGCGTCGACCCAGAAGGCAATACAATTCAAGCCTCGACCGAGGGCCCCGAAGAGGTCGGGTTTGCTGCTACTTCAGTCACCGTGGAGGCTGCTACGACGGCAACTTCCCTAGAAGTGTCGGCGACCATCTCAGCTTCTGATGAACCTGTCGTTGACATCCCTCATGCGCAAGACGAACCGATTTTTGCCTCTCGTCCTGTAGTGGAAAGGGGATCCGGGAGTTCGTCAGTGGAATTCTCTCCAGCCAATGATATCATGGAAGAATTGGCACGTCAAATGGTGCAGCAGTTCTTTGCTTCCATGCGATCATGCATTGACCTCATCCTTTCTGGGGGCAGCTCTTTCTAGTTTGCCCGAGTACTTCTTGAAAATCTGATCGGGAACATTGGTCATACTGGAGATCCTTCGTAGGCCAGAGCATACCTGATGCTGGTGGAGCAGTTGGGAAGTGACTTGAAAGAGCTCAAGTCCTTGGAAGATGCTGGCTCAGTACACGAGGCTCGGGCGACCCTGAATAGGCTTCTTGCTGCTCAAGAATAAGAGCGGAAGGAGATGGAGGAACAAATAGCTGAAGAGACCCGCCATCTCTAACATTTTCAGGCTGACCACCAAAGGCTGATTGGCGATTCAAGGGAATCTGGAATCATCATGCAGAGTGCAGAGCAGGTTATTATCACTGCTCAGGCCACCATAGCCAAGGCAGAAGCCTTGATTAAAATCAACGAGCAAAAACTTGCCACTGCCAGGAAGAAGCTGGAAGAGCTGGAAGCTGTCAAGACGCAGGCTGAAGAAAACCTCTCCACTCATTCCTCCAGGTTGGAATCTCTACGAGCGCAGCTGGCTGCGAAGAAATTCTTATCTGAGGAGGAGTTGCGGGTCCAAGCTCTCATGGAGGCTGAGAAAGCGCGTCAACACGAGATGCATCGCCTCCGAGAACAAATCCGTTCTTTGGCGAATCAAGATTATTAGCCTCCTTTTTTTGTAAAGAAAAGAGCGTTTGTATTACTTTTATCATTTTTGGCTCAAGTAATAAAAGTCTTCGAAATTTTGCTCCATCTTCGTTGTTTCACTGTAGATGAATCCAATTTCTTAGTTGCAGTCTCTGGTTGTGATCCTTGACTGACTATGAATAATAAACTCAGGCTGAACTGAGTTCTTTTTTTATTGTTGCAAAATGCGACTCTAATTTGTAGTGGAGACGCGGTCCTAGGAAACGTGATTCTGACCTGCTAATTGAGACGCGGTTCAAGCTTACGCGAAGGATGCGGCTTTGGTTATGGAAGGACGCGGCTCCCTGGACGCAGCCCTTAATTCTATTTGGACGCAGAATTCAGGATGCAGCGAGGATGCAGTCTTATGCTTCTCAAAACTGACGCGTAGATTTGAGGATGTGACACTGTCTTAATAGAGACGCATCTCTAGACCCTTGACTCAGTGCAAACTCAAATTATATTGAGTTTATAATAGGAACACAAGTGTCGCCTTGCAATGTAGACGCAACTCCAGGATCCCTGTGAATTACATAGGCCTTCTCTGTTGTATACGCAGCTTTCAAATTCGAATCGCGACCTCAGAATGGGTCCCTTTTGCTGAGGGGACGCGGCTACAAACCACCCCGAGAGACGCGGTCGCGACTCTCTTAACAAGAATAAGAAGGACGCTGTTTTCGAATTCGTAAAGGGACGCAAGTTCCTGGACGCGGCTCTTGGGCCTGCGTTTGGTGCAACTTCCCAGGCGTTACATGCATCTTGTCATAAAAATTTTGTCAAGTCGACGTTGACGATTGGGGACTCGCATCATCCGATGTTTCCCGAAGCGGCAGTCCACGTGTCAGCCCTTTATTGGGTTTAGACATTAATGCCTTTTAATGTCAAATCGGCGCTGGCGGTTGGAGGCCTGCGTCTTCATTGCTTCCCGAAGCAACAATCGACGCGTCAGCCCTTCATTAGGCTTTGACATTCGTGCGGGAATTAAGGCTGATGGTTCTGATTAGTGAGCCATTAATTACAGGCTTTATGGGTTGCCTATAAATAGGCCTCACCCCCTGCTTTTAACAGTCTGTTACTTAGACTGTTTTCCCTCGAGGGCGAGCGCTCTGAGGGATTCCATCTTCTTCCTGTAAGGACTTTTAATGGGATTTGACCCTATGGACGATGACGACCCAAAGCTTTCACGCTTTGCTTTAATCTCTCCAGAAGATTATCACTATCAAGTGATTTCAAGATCAAAAAGCGTCTCTTTGAGCACCCTTTATGTCCGCGCCTTGATGCAGAAAGTTCAACCCTCAATGGGTTATTCTGTGGGTATGACTCCCTGGTTTGCCATGAAATTTTCAGCCCACTGGGTTTCAGTTTTGCTATCTCTTAAAGAGATTCATCTTCTTGACCTTCTCCTGAAATCTGACTGGTGCGCCCATCATTTGAAAGTTGCGCCATTGAGACTTCAGATGAAGTGCACATTGATTGAGTGTAAACTCTGACTCAGAATCCTCTGGACGCAAGTATAATGGACTTTTGCACCTGGACCGCGAGCTTTCCATACAGAGCTCGCGTCTGAGGCTGTAGACTTAGAAGAATTTCAACTCAGATCGAAGGTTTCAGCCTTGAATGTAGCAACCCCTGTTTATCAAACAGGGAGATGGAAATTTTCGCGTCTGATTCTCTTCGCGTCTCATATTTTAGATGCTGGTGTAAAACTAGACTGCGTTCGAATCTGTGTGTATCACAACTTTGATCGCGTCTGTTTCTGTCACAGCAGAATTTTGATTTGCTGCGCGGGTCATCCCTGCGTCTGAAGCTTTCAGTAATAGCCGCGTCTGTCACTTAATTTTTCTGTTGAAGTATCCTGTGCTTCTAATCATCTGATTTTTGCTTCTCGCAGGTAGGCTTAATCATCCTTTTCATATTCGCTGGGCCCCTGGGAGAATATTTCGGCCAGCGAACCTGTTCGATGGTCGAACACTGGAGAAGAAGTCATGACTCCTGTTCTCGGGAGACGAGGATCTGACATCCGCCGAGACCTTATTGGACATGATGCACCAGTCATGCTTCTGACATGTCGTGGTCACAGTGGGTATGGCGGTGGATATAGTGGTGGGTATGGTCTTGGATTCTCCCTTCACTTACCCCAGAAGTGGCATCGATGAAAGCTCCATGCTCATTGGATAACTTTCTGGTGGTGGAGGTGTTCATCAACGAAGGTCATAGCCCACTTTGGTTGGTCAGGTGGAATCAGAAGGTTCTGCTGCCTTTTGACCTCAAGAAACACCATTGTTCTTGATCAAAATGGACTCTTTCGATGTTCACGCCATGCATGGTGACGTAATCAACCTCCAAACGTCATCACAGTGCTCAGCCCATCTTTGGCGCCCTTCCGAACATCTTGTACTTGGAATGGTGAGAAGCTTCAAGGAGTGAGTGCAACCTTTGAGAGAGAGAGGGACTTCTTTGTACTCCTTTATTGTAACACTCAATCTTATTGTATAAGAGAGCGTTTTGTATCACTTTCTTATGTTGGATATAAATAAAAGTGACACTTTTTTTCTTCCTTCTATTGTCTTGAACTCCTTTTTTTAAGTCAGACGAATAGAAGCAAAGAATCTTTGACTTGTCAAAATTATGATGATAATCTTAATGAGTCAAATTTTATAGAGAGAGATCCTATTTCAGGAACTCAACAATGCTGTCAGAGGTGTGATATTAACTTGACAAGGGATAAGATAATTTTTGTGGACCTGCCACTCTATAAAGAAAAGTGACAGGTGGAACTTGTACCCCCAGGGAAGATGAGCTTTTATCAGAGGTTAGGGATTAACTTGATTAAGATCAGCTGGGGATCTAATGAAAATACTGTTAACGGTGTAATGTTAACCAAACAATGTTTTTAGGTAGACTTGTTGTTCTGTTGATGAGAATAACAAGTGAGACGAGATTCGCGGGGATCTAGGAAAGTTTTTACCGTTAGAGGTGTGATATTAACTTAACGGGTTGAATGTAGTCTTGTCAGAAGTGTGATGTTAACTTGACAAGAATATGAGTCAGAGGTGTGATATTAACTTGACTCAAAAGCATTTCAGTTTTGTTTGGGAAAACTGAAAGTATCACTGCCATATGTGTGATGTTTAACTTAGCAGCGAGGGTAATGCTAGAGGTGTAATTTTGAACTTAGCATTGGTCATCTCGACTTTGACAAGGAAGTCCGAGGGAAAGTCATGGCCATAAGTGTATTGTTAAACTTAGCAATGACCTGGATGCTAGAGGTGTAGTGTTAAACTTAGCATCGTTCATTTCAGCTTCGATCTGAAAGTCTGAGGGAAGATGACTATCAGAGGTTTAATATTGAACTTGGCAGCAACTTGATTACCGTTAGAAGTGTAATGTTAACTTAACAGTAATTTGTCAGAGGTGTGGTATTAACTTGACAAAAATTGGTTTGCGATACGAGCAATTTGAGGGCCTGCCATTCTATTGATGAGAATTGACAAGTGAAGTTTGAAGTGTCAGAGGTATAGTGTTAACCTGAAAATTTGAAGGTTTACTACTCCATATAGGGTTAACAAGTAAGGTTTGTACTTGATAGGGACTATTGAAAATTTTCATTACCAGAGGTATAGTGTTAACGTAGCAATGATTATATTTTGTAGACCTACCATTCTGTGTATGAGATTTGGTAAGGGATTTTGGAGGAGAGGGTAGAACTACATCCACTTAGGATTTTTAGCAAACCCTCAGCTATCAACGGATTTGAGGTGCCTTTACCAACTACCGTTTGAGTTGGGGTAGCCATGCTATTCCCCTTAGCATGATGAGTTGTCGAAGACTTATGTTGGGCTTAGAAGCCAACATTTTCCTCTGTCCTTAGCCTTCGGAGGCGTCAGATGTTAATGAAGATAGGAATATTAGAACCCAAGTTTCTTTCTTAATATTTACATCATGCATCATGGTACAGCCGGTGCCCGATTAGCTTGTGGTCTAGCGAAGGAAAGAAACTTTTCTTGGATTTGAAGCTTTGATCAGAGGTGTACTTTTAACTTGATCAGAGGAGGAGTACTATTAAGGATGGTACTTCTTCAGGAACCTGCCATTGATCGGCATCATGAGTGTATCGCCATTTGTAGTTATGAGGCGATATGATCCATTTGAGTAGACTGACTCTACTACAAATGGTCCCTCCCATTTGGGCTGAAATTTCCCTTTTGTCTTATGTGTCATCACCATAGGTCTTCTGACGGCTAAGATAAGATCGCCTTTCTTGAAAGTTCGCACTTTAACTTTCTTGTTGAAGGCTCTGGTAATCCGGGCTTCGTAGAGCTCGATCTGTTGTTGGGCCTGCAGACGTTTATCATCCAAGGCCTCCAATTCTTGGAGTCGCTGTTGATGCTTCTCCTCCTTCGTCATCTCCGCTGTAAAGGCGACACGTAGAGACAAAATTTGGATTTCCAGTGGAAGCACGGCTTCACACCAATATACCAAAGAAAATGGCGTAGCTTTAGTTGGGGTTCGAACAGTTGTACGATAGGCTCATAAGCATTCACCTAGCTTGTCGTCCCAGTCACGCTGACTTTTCGAGACGAATTTCTTGAGAAGTTTGCTGATAGTTTTGTTGAAAGCTTCTGCGAGACCATTAGCGGCGGGATAGTATGCCGTTGAGGACACACTCTGGATTCTGAACTTAGCGCAGAACCTTTGGAAAGCCTGACTGACGAACTGGGGTCCATTGTCATGGACAATTCGCCGAGGTACCCCAAAACGGTAAATGACATGATGTTTAACGAATTTGATCACGTCAGATGACTTCACCTCCTTCAAAGGAATGGCCTCAGCCCATTTGGAGAAATAATCGGTTATAGCCAAAATAAACCAATGTCCCTTTGATGATGGTGGGCTGATAGGGCCAACCACATCCATCCCCCACATCTCAAATGGCCAGGTAGAGGTCGTAGAGTGAAGGTACCCTGGTGCTTGATGGATGAAATCGCCATGCACTTGGCAGGCGTGACATCTTTTGGCATAAGTGACGGCGTCAGCAATCATCTTGGGCCAGTAATATCCCAACCTTTGGAGTCGATATGCAAGTTTTGGGTCAGGTTGATGGGCTCCACACATACCGTCATGGGCTTCTTTCAATATCTCTTGTGCCTCTTTTGGTGAAAGGCAGCGGAGCAAGATCCCGTCATGCGATCGACAATACAATGTTCGCGTAATCGCATTATAGTAGAATTTGGGGGCTTTCCTTCGAATGGCAGCCGCTTCTTTGGTGTCCTCAGGCAGGATGCCATACAAGACATAATCAATATAAGGGAATCGCCAGTCTCTAGGCTCTGGACCGGCTGACGACTCGAGAACTTCTTTACCTTGACAATCTCCCGTTGGCTCCTGGTAGTCCTCAAGAGCAATTCTCGGACAATACAGGTCGTGGCTGTGGACAAATACTTTCTCTACTACTCCAGCCGAAAGAGCTAAGGAGGCAACGAGGGACGCTAGTGCATCTGCATGCGCATTTTGCTTGCGTGGTACATGGTCAATGTAAAAGTTGATGAACCTCTTGGCTATGTAGACAGTTGCGTTGTAATAGGGTACTAGATCTTCATGTCTGACTTCGTACTCCCCGCGAACTTGGCTGACGATGAGCTTAGAGTCACCATATGCCTCGAGATTTTTAACGCCAACCTCATCAGCGAGTTGCATCCCAATCAAGAGGGCATTGTATTCCGCTACATTGTTGGAACAAGGCTCGGTTAACGAGACAGCTCGAGGAATCACATAGTTCTGTGGGGAGACGAGTACTACTCCTACTCCTGCCACTATATGTCCTTTTGGGCTTGTTCTCGATGCACCGTCAAAGAAAAGTTGCCACACTTGTCTTTCAAACGATGTCTGTGTCTGGCAGACTTCAGCGACCTCATCTGGGAGATCCTCGTAAAGTTTGGCTGCCCTCGGATCTGGATGCTCAGCTAGAAAATCTGCCAACGCCTGTCCCTTCACAATTTTTTGTGGTAAAAAGTGCATTTCATATTGGGATAGCAATATAGCCCATTTTGCCAGCCGGCCGTTCAATGATGAAGGCTTTATCATGAGTAACCTCAAGGGGTTGACTTTTGATATGACATTTATAGTTTGGCCTACCAAATAGTGTCGCATTTTCTGAATAGCAAACACCAACGCCAAACATTCCTTCTCGATCGGGTTGTACCGATGTTCGGCCCCGATCATTGTTCTACTCAAATAGTAGATCGCTTGCTCTCGTCCTTGATCATCGTTCTGAGCTAATAAGGCTCCTAAAGAATGATCCATCGCTCGGACGTATACCAGGAAAGGTTTTCCGGACACAGGAGCTGCAAGGACTGGTGGTTGTGTGAGGTACTGTTTAATTTCCTCAAATGCTTGCGGGCAAGCGTTGTCCCAAATGAACGAAACACCCTTCTTCATTAATTTGGTAAAGGGTTGGCATCTTTCGGAGAGAGTTGAGATAAATGATTGAAGCTTTACCTGCACACAAAATACGGAATTACAGAACTTAAAAATAAAGATGTGCAAGTGCTCAATTCTACCACGATAGCAAGTGGCTATGCGGGTCGTGATCCACAAGGAGGGTTTGTGATAGAAGCGTTCAAGGTTTTTTAATTGGAATCTTTATGAAGAAAAAACGAAAGTTCTTCTTTGTTTTAAGAAATGAAAATAAAAAAGAGTTAGGTTAAGTTAGAAAGAAAGCAATAGATGGAGAAGGTGGAGAAAATAAAAAATGACTATGTACAAATAAATTGAAAAAGAAAGATTTAGAAGATGTGGTGTTGGTGATTTAATCTACAGAAATAAAAGAAAAGAAAGAAAAATAATTACTTACCTTCTTTTTACCAAAAGCTTACCTTGAATCTTTGGCGACGATGTTACCTTGAAGTGGAGGCAATCAACGCATAGCCCATAAGAGTTGAGTATTGTCTCTTCCACATTACATCATCAAGACAACTTCAAGCATGAAATGATACAGAGAGACTCACATCCATCGCCGTGAGCTATCGGTGGCACTCGCAAAGGCAAGGCTCTTTCGATGCTTTTAGACTCACTTGGAAGACAATTGTACCAAAAGAAGAGTGAAGTAGAAAAGAAGAAGAAGAAGAAAACTAAAACGAAGTACATACAAAGAGAGAATACATATTTGATTTCATAACGATAAAAGAATAGAAAGAAACCTTAACCGGTGTCACTCTCAGCTCAAGCTTCATTTTTATTCTTCTATGAATGTCTGATCTCCTCTGAATTACATAAATGAAAGCTAAAAATTACACGAAAAGAAAAACAAAAACCTACACTAAAAAATGGAAAACTAGACTAAATCCTATTTCTGCATCGTCCTCCCTTTTGCTCAGCTAAAACCAGTATTTATAGGGAAAAACCTAAAGGAGAAGATCCCAGGAAGATTGGGGGATCTCCTGGTCTGATGTATTTCCGTATCTTCTTCTGATTTTCTTGTTTTTGCTTCAAAAGTTGACAAAACAGCCTTTGATTGTGCTTGATTCAGGGAGGATTCTTCTCAACCTCCTTATATGCCAAGATTTTGCCCTGATTTCTTCATCTTGATTTAGGGAGGATTCTTCTCAACTTCCTTATATGCCAAGATTTTGCCCTGATTTCTTCATCTTGATTCAGGGAGGATTCTTCTCAACTTCCTTATAGGCCAAGATTTTGCCCTGATTTCATCATTTCAAATTTATTCTGAATTAATCAGAATTTGATGGGCTTTTGGGCTTGTTTCTCTTCATCTCCTTAAGGAATGGGCTGCAAATAAATTAAGCATTTAATTAGGACAATGCAGATTTTATTCTATAATAAGTATGAAATATGATAATAAATGTGCAACATTAGTGACCAATCACACCCCCATACCTATCTTTTGCTCGTCCTCGAGCAAAACAACTAAACTATACTAAGGATTATTAGACCACTTTCGCAGGTCACGCGATTGCACTGAGCATGTGCAACAAGCCGTTAAACCTCTAGGTTTCCCATAGAGGACGAGTTTTGTCTCGTGAGGGTTTTCAGTGGATTACACCCACAAAATCCATAAAGAAAGAGAAACAAAGAGTTAGTATTTTCGAAAAGCATTTTGAAAGAGAAAAATATTTGAAATATAATTGTAAGATTTAAGCAATCTATAAGTTATAGGAAAACTGAATTTTTCATTCCTAAACTTAGTCTCTATTCAAAAATTTGTTATCAATCAAAGTAAGGAGTCAAATTGTACTTCTCATCTGGTCTATTACTTTACCCTAAGTCATATGCACCTTGTGATCGTGAAAATTTTGACTAAGGGTTCATTAACTCTAACTCTTATGCCTTATTTATTTATATATATATTTTTGTGGTATTATTCCTTAGTTCTATTAGGCTTTCTAATCTGCCCATGTAACGAGCCTTTAATCGATGACTCCCAAACCAAACGGTCTTAGGGCATCAGGTGAGAAAACACCCCAAGGACTTAAGGACTCGAGCAAACAAGGCCACAAAACTAAGGATTTTATTATTTGAACCCCTTTTAGGCGTGAATACTTATGCTTATTAGGCACAAATACCCAGCTTAATCAGAGGATTTATATATATATTTTTCTCAAACTTATCTAATCATCTTTCGCATAAATACTAAGGCTTGCTTAGGCCAAAGTACCTAGCTAATCAATAATTAAATTCGTTCATCTTTCATAGATAATTTTTTTCTTTTTTTCTTTTTTTTATATATAAGGCATAAGAATCTTTGTTTTTGAACCCTAAGTGTGTAAGTGTATGATGTGTGCATATTTCATTAAGGTAAAGATCAAGACTAAATTACTTTGACAAATTATCTTCCTAACCCTAAAAATCAAACAAATAATCTTATTTTGACCAAATTTAAGAAATCCTAATTTTGATTTTCCTATTCCTTAAAATTGACTTAATTTCTTACAAAAAAATGTCAAAATATTGTTTCTATTTTCAAAAAGTTTTTAAAAGTAAAGAAAATTTTTTTTAATAAAAGAAAAAACCTAAGTTATGTTAGACCCTCCCCCACACCTATCTCATGCATTGTCCTCAATGTATGAATTAATGCATAGATGCATGAAAAAGAAGAAAGGGAAGGAAAATGTTACCTTAAGGTGGTGGTTCCGGTGGTGGTCTGATTGGTCCACGAAATGCAGCCCAATCGACTTTTCGTGGAGTTCGGAGGAACCCACTAGAAATTTCTCTAATATAACCCACTAAAATGATATATCTATAAAGGATTTTTATAAATATTTAACCCCATCTAATTTCCAAATTCCATAATTAATTTCGGAGTCAAATTTGTCAACCGCCTTGTCCCAAAATGGAGTGTGAAAAGATAAAATGATTGACTTAGACTCAGGAGTACAGAAACTAATACCGACTCAGGAAGGTGACTTAAGTCAAGTAAAGGTTCAGGAGTCAAGATTGGTTCAAGAAGCGGGTCCAAGTAAAGAAGTTGAAACTCAAGTCCACATTTGTTTTCCAACATGGAATGTGACTTAATATTGGTGATTCAAGTTAAAGAATGATAGGTGTGGGAATCAAAACTGACTTTAAAATATTACTCAAATCGGGTAACAAAACAGGAGTCAATATTGATTCGGGAATTTGAACTGGATCACAGATTTGAGAATCTAGCTCACATTTCTCATTGAGTTCAATGTCATAAAAATGAGAACTTGCCAATTTGTCGATAGGACTTTCAAAAGTGTATAATTGGTCAAGTTCAATATGATCATCAAAAATGGGTGATTCAATTTCATGATGAATTGGCACAGGATCCAATGTTGACTCGGGAAAAAGATTGAAATCAGGTAAAGACACCGGAGTCATTATTGAATCAGGAAGTAAAATTGAATTACTAAGTTGAGATTCATGATCATATTCATTTTCAAGTTCAATTTCAGAAAAAGGATAACTTGCCAAACTGTCCATGTCACTTTCAAATTTTGGAGTTTGGGCAAGTTCAAATGATTGTGCTGAAATGGAACCTTGTGTTCCAAAACAACATGACTCTTCGGCTCTAACAAAATGGTTACTAACATCAGAACTGGTCAAACGGTGAGAACGTAGAGATTGGACCATCATATCTATGTCATGATTACGAGCGTTTTGAGCCCGAGTCATGGCTTCAAGCATCTTTTCATAGTTGATGGGTTCATCGTCTTGTTGAAAAGATGACGTGTTGTTTTGGAATTGGTGGTGAAATTGTGAGTCCATCAAATTTTGTGATTTTTGTTTGGACTCACGCATACTCATTTCCAAAATTGATGGTCTTCTATTTTGGACTGGTGGAGCTGAGTATGAATCTTAGAAATATTGTGGACAAGGTGGATAAGGAGGACAAGTTGGTTGAAAATTGGACTCGGGGGAGGTGAATCCCCATTGACTCTGTGAAGAGTTGAAATTATCATGGAAATTATGGTTATAAGATTGGGGACATGGGTTATATTGATTCAGATAAGACCAATCCGGCACACTAGGTTGGTTAAAGTTATGATATGCCGGGTTGGTAATATCCGAAAATGAGGTCGGTGTGTAATATGGATTACTATTAAAATTGAAAAAATTGTTATTATAAGCCATATCACACAATAGAATACAAACAAAGAAAAACAAACAAATAAGAAAACAAATAAAAAGAAAAAAAATTCTAAACTAAGTTAGGGTAGACCTATGACCTAGACGACTCCTAACTGATTAGACTGTCCACGGGAGGTATAATGCAGACTTTGACCACAAGCTAATCAGCCAGGTCAGGGCAAGATTGGTGGGAGGTTAGCCGTCACAGACGTTCCTTAATTAAATAACCACCAATCTTCGGGCTTTCGGCCCTTAATCCCCTTCCTAGACACTGATTTGGCAGGAGTCAAATTCTAACACCTTTCCCCCCTAGGATAATCTCCTAATTTAGTTCGAGATGTCCCTAGGGCCAACGTCTACTCATTTTTAGTTAGGCTTGGGTTAGTGAGTGCTCGGAATCTGATTTTTGGGCCAAGAAAGGGTGATTAAATCCCACCTTATCTTGTTATGGGGTGGTGCCCTTAAGATCAGTTTGTGCAAGTGTACAAGATATGTAAAAAAGATTCACTCAAAGCGATGTAAATCAACCAAGAGATGAGTCCTATTCTAAATGCAATGCGAACGTACCTTGCTCCAGCACTCTTCAACAATAAAGAAAATGAATTGAAAAGGCACGTGCCTAAAATGCAAACGTCTAATCAATTTTTTTAACTTTTCAACAAATGTTTTACTATTGATTTATTAGCAGGCTTTTGTTGATGGCATATAAGAAATAAAGTTACAGAAAACTAGAATTTTGCAAAGCAAGCAGTCCTGCAAAAAAAAAACAATTAGTAGTGAACTCTTCCTTGTCGCGAAAACGCGGCTAAAGCCGAGCAAACGCGGCAATTCAGAGGGTACTTGGTCTCTGTTTTCTGGAACAGAGGCCCAAGACCACTTATATGTTTCTGCAATCCTTTTTTCCTGCTTTGCTTGCCCTATACCTGCAACAGAGAAGAAAATTCGTTTTGGTTCTAAAAATTCAATAAAAATCAGATTTCAATAAAAACCGTTACTCTCCCTGGCAACGGCGCCAAAATTTGATCGAAGCTTTACTTGCACACAAAATAAAGAATTTCAGATTTAAGAATAAACATGTGCAAGTGCTCAATTCTAACCGCGATAGCAAGTGGCTATGCGGGTCGTGATCCACAAGAAGGGTTTGTGATAGAAGCGTTCAAGGTTTTTTTATTGAAATCTTTGTGAAGAAAAACGAAAGTTCTTCTTGTTTAAAGAAATGAAAATGAAAATGAGTTATGTTAAAGTTAGAAAGAAAACGGTAGAATGAGAAGGTGGAGAAAATCAGAAAACGACTATGTATAAATGAATTAGAAAAGAAAGATTTGGAAGATGTGGTGTTGGTGATTTAATCTACAGAAATAAAAGAAAAGAAAGAAAAATAATTACTTACTTTCTTTTTACCAAAAGCTTACCTGAGTCTTTAGCGAAGATGTTACCTTGAAATGGAGGCAATCAACGCATAGCCTATAAGAGTTGATTATTGGTCTCTTCCACATTACATCATCAAGACAACTCAAGTATGAAATGATATAGAAAGACTCACATCCATCGTTATGAGCTATCGGTGGCACTCGCAAAGGCAAGCTCTTTCGATTCTTTTAGACTCACTTGGAAGACAATTGTACCAAAAGAAGAGTGAAGTAGAAAAGAAGAAGAAGAAGAAAACTAAAACGAAGTACATACAAAGAGAGAATACAGATTTGATTTCATAACGATAAAAGAAAAGAAAGAAACCTTACACCGGTATCACTCTCAGCACAAGCTTCATTCTTGTTCTTCTATGAAAGTCTGATCTCCTCTGAATTACATAAATGAAAACTAAAATTAAATGAAAAGAAAAAGAAAAACATACACTAAGAAATAGAAAACTTGGCTAAATCTCATCTCTCCATGGTCGTCCCTTTTCAGTGCAAATACTGCCTTTTTATAGGCAAAAACCCAACCTACAGGATCCTGGGAAGATTGGGGGAGCAAACGCTCCCCCTAACTTGCTAACCAAGCCGTGGAAACGGGCTTTGGCCGCGTTTTCGCGGCCAGGGTGTGGCCAGGTGGCCACACCCTATTGGTGGGTCTCCCGGGCATCTTGTTCTGTCTTTATCTTGGGTTGGATTTGCAGTTTAGCTCCGAGATTTTGAAGAAATGGCCGTTGATCTTTGCTTCAACCGATCGATTCTGAGAGGATTCTTCTCAACCGGTTTTCAACCTCTTGATTTTGCCCTGTTTCACTGAGTTCGAATTAATTCTGATTTAATTCAGAATTTGGCGGGCTTTTGGGCTCATTTCTCTTCACTCTCCTTATGGAATGGGCCTGCAAATAAATTAACATTTAATTAGGACAATGCAGATTTTATTCTATAATAAGTATGGAAATATGATACTAAATGTGCAACATTAGCGACCAATCAGAAAGCAACCTGGATCCTCTTTCCTCCAAGAGCCCTACCGATTGAGAAGGCGCGTAGCGGTTGAAAACAACTGAGATCGGATCTCTCACGAAAATGGTGAGGTTATGAAAGAAATTAATTCTGTCTTTCTTGTACCTAACCAAAAGAAAAGTAAAAACAAAAATGACCTTAATCGACAGAAAAACGGCCAGTTTCCCGCGAAAGAAGAGGGAAACGAATGGGATAAGACCCATGAGAACTGATATGAGTGTAGTAAGCCAGAGTGATATGTATGAGGGTGCTAATATGAGTAACAAAGGTCTTCGAATGTCTAATTCTTTGGTCAGAATTTCGATCGTTTTCTTCTTCCTTATTTTATTCTACTTGGCATTTCTATTGATTGACATTGATTTCGATCTTTTTTGGCTGAAAGTCAAATGGACCATTTTCAGCAAGTCTCTCCGCCTTTCTTTAGTCGGCTCGGATTCGGGGGTCTCTGTTGTATAGGAGTCATTTGTGCTCTCTTGGATCCAGAAAACGTAAGTAACTTTATGGGGGAAAATTTAGAAAAAGAAGGCAAGTTTACTTACGCAAGCGCCTCTGGCTCTGGGAATTGAGGCAATATATAAACTTATCCTCAGATAAAGAAGGAGATTCCGCCCCCGAACCATCCACCGACCAAACCACTAAGTTGAGGTTCAGGATCATACTCATTTTCAAGTTCTATTTCAGGAAAGGAATAACTTGCCAAACTGTCAATATCATTTTCAAAATTTAGAGTTTGGGCAAGTTCAAATGATTGTTCTGAAATGGAACCTTGTTTTCCAAAACAACATGACTCTTCGGCTCTAACAGAATGGTTAGTGACATCAGAACTGGTCAAACGGTGAGAACGTAGAGTTTGGACCATCATATCAATGTTACAATTACGAGCGTTTTGAACCTGGGTCATGGCTTCAAGCATCTCTTCATAATTGATAGGTTCATTGTTTTGATGAAAAGATGAAGTGTTGTCTTGGAATTGGTGGTGAAATTTTGAGTCCATCAGATTTTGTGATTTTTGTTTGGACTCACGCATACTCATTTCCAAAATTGATGGTTTTCTATTTTGGACTGGTGGAACTGAGTATGAATCTTGGAAATATTGTGGACTAGGTGGATAAGGAGGACAAGTTGGTTGAAAATTAGACTCGGGGAGGTGAATCCCCACTGACTCTGTGAAGAGTTGAAATTATTCTTAAAATTATGGTTATAAGATTGGTGGCATGGGTTATATTGATTCGGATAAGACCAATCCGGCACACTAGGTTGGTTAAAGTTATGATATGCCGGGTTGGTAATATCCGAAAAGAGGATGGTGTGTAATATGGATTACTATTAAAATTGGAAAAATTATTGTTATAAGCCATATCACATAATAAAACACAAACAAAAAACAAACAAATAAGCAAACAAAAAAGAAAAAATTCTAACCTAAGTTAGGGTAGACCTATGACCTAGACGACTCCTAACTGGTTAGACTGTCCACGGGAGGTATAATGTAGACTTTGACCACAAGCTAATCAGCCAGGTCAGGGCAAGATTGGTGGGAGGTTATCCGTCAAAGACGTTCCTTAATTAAATAACCACCAATCTTTGGGCTTCGGCCCTTAATCCCCTTCCTAGACACTGATTTGGCAGGAGTCAAATTCTAACACCTTTCCCCTTAGGATAATCTCCTAATTGAGTCCGAGATGTCCCTAGGGCCAACGTCTACTCATTTTTAGTTAGGCTTGGGTTAGTGAGTGCTTGGAATCTGATTTTTGGGCCAAGGAAGGGTGATTAAATCCCCACCTTATCTTGTTATGGGGTGGTGCCCTTAAGATCAGTTTGTGCAAGTGTACAAGATATGTAAACAAGATTCACTCAAAGCGATGTAAATCAACCAAGAGATGAGTCCTATTCTAGATACAATGCGAAAGTACCTTGCTCCAGCACTTTTCAACAGTAAAATAAATGAATTGAAAAGACACGTGCCTAAAAATGCAAACGTCTAATCAATTTTTTAACTTTTTCAACAAATGTTTTACTGTTAATTTTTTAGCAGGCTTATGTGATGGCATATAAGAAATAAAGTTTGCATAAAACTATCATTTTGCAAAGCAAGCAGCCCTGCAAAAAGCCAGTTAGTAGTGAACTCTTCCTTGCCACGGAAACGCGGCCAAAGCCGAGCAAACGCGACAATTCAGAGGGTATTGGTCTCTGTTTTCTGGAACAGAGGCCCAAGACCACTTATATGTTACTGCAACCTTTTTACCCTGCTTTTCTTGCCCTATAACCTGCAACAGAGAAGAAAAATTCGTTTTAGTTCAAAAAATTCAATAAAAATCAGATTTCAATAAAAACCGTTATCGTCCCCGGCAACAGCGCCAAAATTTGATTGAAGCTTTACCTGCACACAAAATACGGAATTACAGAACTTAAAAATAAAGATGTGCAAGTGCTCAATTCTACCGCGATAGCAAGTGGCTATGTGGGTCGTGATCCACAAGGAGGGTTTGCGATAGAAGCGTTCAAGGTTTTTAATTGAAATCTTTATGAAGAAAAAAATGAAAGTTCTTCTTTGTTTTAAGAAATGAAAATGAAAAAGAGTTAGGTTAAGTTAGAAAGAAAGCGATAGATGGAGAAGGCGGAGAAAATCAGAAAACGACTATGTACAAATAAATTGGAAAAGAAAGATTTGGAAGATGTGGTGTTGGTGATTTAATCTACAGAAATAAAAGAAAAGAAAGAAAAATAATTACTTACCTTCTTTTTACCAAAATCTTACCTTGAATCTTTGGCGACGATGTTACCTTGAAGTGGAGGCAATCAACGCATAGCCCATAAGAGTTGAGTATTGTCTCTTCCAATTACATCATCAAGACAACTTCAAGCATGAAATGATACAGAGAGACTCACATCCATCGTCATGAGCTATCGGCGGCACTCGCAAAGGCAAGGCTCTTTCGATGCTTTTAGACTCACTTGGAAGACAATTGTACAAAAAGAAGAGTGAAGTAGAAAAGAAGAAGAAGAAGAAAACTAAAACAAAGTACATACAAAGAGAGAATACAGATTTGATTTCATAACGATAAAAGAAAAGAAAGAAACCTTACACCGGTGTCACTCTCAGCTCAAGCTTCATTTTTGTTCTTCTATGAAAGTCTGATCTCCTCTGAATTACATAAATGAAAGCTAAAAATTACATGAAAGAAAACAAAAACCTACACTAAAAAATGGAAAAACTAGACTAAATCCTATTTCTGCATCGTCCTCCCTTTTACTCAGCTAAAACCAGTATTTATAGGGAAAAACTAAAGGAGAAGATCCCAGAAGATTGGGGGATCTCCTGGTCTGATGTATTTCCCGTATCTTCTTCTAATTTTCTTTTTTTGCTTCAAAAGTTGACAAAACAGCCTTTGATTGTGCTTGATTCAGGGAGGATTCTTCTCAACCTCCTTATATGCCAAGATTTTGCCCTGATTTTTTCATCTTGATTCAGAGAGGATTCTTCTTAACTTCCTTATATGCCAAGATTTTGTCCTGATTTCTTCATTGATTCAGGGAGGATTCTTCTCAACTTCCTTATATGCCAAGATTTTGCCCTGATTTCTTCATTTCAAATTTATTCTGAATTAATCAGAATTTGGTGGGCTTTTGGGCTTGTTTCTCTTCATCTCCTTAAGGAATGGGCCTGCAAATAAATTAAATATTTAATTAGGACAATGCAGATTTTATTCTATAATAAGTATGGAAATATGATAATAAATGTGCAACATTAGTGACCAATCAATAAACCTTCGGATGTACGCCAATCGTCCTTGTAATCCCCTGAGCTGCTTGAGGTTTCTCGGAGGTTGCATCTCCTGGATAGCGCGAACCTTTTCGGGTCCAAATGAATTCCTTTGGAAGTCACTACAAACCCTAGGAATTTGCCACTGGCCACCCCCAGGAAGGATTTGGTAGGGTTCATCTTCAATTGATGGGCCGCATGATGTCGAAGACAACCTTTAGATCAGTTATATGATCACCTTTAGCACGGCTTTTTACTGCGATGTTGTCAACATAGCATTCCACCGTTTTGCGCATGTGTTTGTGGAAAATGGCATCTTGGCCCTTTGATATGTCGCCCCTGCATTCTTCAGTCCGAAGGGCATGACGGTGTAGCAGTATACCCCCAGTGATGTCCTGAAGAGGTATGTTTTTCATCATCAGGATACATTTTGATTTAATTATATCCCGAAAATCCATCCATGAAGGACATTCGCTCGAATCCGCATGTATTGTCAATCATGACATCTGTGATTGGCAGTGGGAATTCATCCTTGGGACAGGCCTCGTTTAGATCACGAAAATCAATACAGATTTGGATCTTTCCGTTCTTTTTAGCAACGGGGACGATATTGGCTAACCAATCAGGATTGTTCTTCCCTAATGAAGCCAGAGTCTATAAGCTTTCTGACTTCTGACTGAATTGCCTCCGTTATCTCTGGACGGAACCGTCGTTGTTGTTGCTTGACGGGCTTTACGTCCGTATTAATGTTGAGGCGATGCATAGCCACTTGAGGATCGAGTCCAGGCATGTCTTCATAATTCCAGGCGAAGACATCTATATATTCTTGCACAAGAGATATTAAATCTTTTTTCTCAAAAGGTGATAGGCCTTTGCTTATGAAGATGGGCTTAGGATTAGCCTCATCTCCTAGATTGATCTAGACAACCTTATCTTCTGTTGGTGGCTCGCGTTGTTCAAAGCGAGTATCCCAAAGATTGTTTAAGTGTTGGATCCAAGGATATGTATCGGATTGGATTACCTCTTCACCTTTGTCTTCCAGGTGGCTTGTTGAAACCATGTTCACTGAAAGTTCTCTGAAGATGTTGCTGACACTAGCATCTGATTCTCACGAGGACGTGCCCGATGAGCAATCATGGCCCAATGACTCTCCAGAGTCAGAGGCTGATGGGATCGGATTTGATACATAGCCCAACCCCCTGTGAGTCCGATGATAAGAATCAGGGGTTTTCCCTTTCGGCACAAAAGATCAAAGTAGTGTTCTCCTTCCTTTGCCGAAATTCAACCCTGGTCCGCTTGTTAGATCATACCCCATGCTTCCCATCATTTTGAGTGCCTTTGGCTCATAATGACTGAACTGAGGGGATTCCTCCTCGCCTTCTGATTCTTCACAGGTCATTGGTTCAGATTCAACTCGTCCGAAAAGAATTGGTCTTTGCCTTTCCGTCTCACTGGAACCATGAATATGGATTCTTGCGCATTACCAGCATCTCGGTATGTTTCGAAGGACGATTTCACTGGTACATGCAATGATGTCAAAGCATCCATTGCCGATCAGAGATCATATCCACCTCGGTACTAGTATCTGATGGCACTGAATCAGAAGCGAACACAGAGAAGTAAGCCAAATCTAATTCTTCATTAATATACCATCCGCCTATATCATCGGCGGTGCTATCAACATCGAGCTTATTAGTACTCGTTACAAGTGGATCTAGCTCCCACATGCACTCTTCTTTTTTGGCTCGGTGTCGGCTTCATTACCAGAGTCTGGCTCCTCTGGTTGCGGGATTTCATCTGTTTCCACAGACTGATACAGGAGAGAATCTGTGAAATAATTCTCAACTCCCTTGAACGGATGCCTTTCGGCAATCAACGTTCGCACCTTTCCACTCCCGTCGATGTATTTCAAGACTTGGTGGAGAGTAGAGGGAACGATAGAATTATGATGAATTCATGGTCGTCCCAGCAGCAGATTGTAGGAAGTGTCGGCATCGATGACGTAGCATGTCACCTCTGACCTGAGGTCCCCGATTTAGCATTTGAGCTTGATCTTCCCCATTGGATGGGTTCCATTAGGTATTGAACCCATAAATGGTTGTCTGGGTAGCGCTCAAACGATGAGTAGGAACCCCTAGATGTTGCATGACACGGCGCGGCATAATGCTCAATGCAGACCCGGGATCTACCTGAATGCGATTCACTTCAGATGATCCAATATACCCTGTGAAGTATAGGGGTCGATCATGTTTCCCTTTGACCTGCATATCATTTGCTGTGAAAGTGATGCAGAGAACATTTTGGGAGGTATGGAGGCAATCCTCTACATCTTCCTCCTTTGGTCCGATTGGCACCTGTGTCATGAAAACCTCAGCATTAGCGAGGGCTTCTTGGAGCTTCTCTGGTTGACTTCGATAGCCTGAGGAGCTCATAAAGAGTAATTCGGGCTGGGATATTAGCCAGTTGAGTCAGGACATCGAAGCGGTAAGGCGCTGCGGATCCTTCCGCGATGTCTTTTGAGAGGACTCTGGAGAACCGAAGCTCTTTCTGTATTTTCACAGGTTGTTTTGTGGAAGGCTTGGCTGACTCTGCAGCGGGTTTTGGAGGAGTTACCGCTATTTTGTCATACTTTTCAAATATGACTGACCCGAACGGGTTTCTGCCACAATTAGTTGGGTTCTGTGGCAAGAACTATCGTCTCCTCTTCTGAATCAGTCGGCGAGGGAACATCAGTTTCTGCTTCTCGGGAAGAAGCGCACACCACATTACAAGACGAAGTTTTAGCTTTGCCTTTGGACTTTCTGCTGGTCACAGTGGTCCATTGCTGGCCATCCACAAGGTCGGGCTGAACCCACATGACTTCTCCCCAAGGTGTGGGAACAGGTACCAGGCCTTTCTCTTGCTGCTGTGAGGGTCTGTGTTGACCATTCTCAGCTCTCCTTTTGGGACAGGGACTACTCCAGAGGGTGTTGGAGGTTGTCTTTCAAACTGGAGAAATGACGTCATATTGGCCGTCACCTTCTTCTGCTCTGGACGGAGTTTTAATACCTCCGCATCAATCAGAGCCTGAAGGATGTCCTTGAAGACATAACAGCTCTTGGTGGGGTGTCCCAACTGTTGGCCCGGAGGCCTTCCTATCTAGTTTTGATGATGATTAATTTATGTAGTTATGTTTACTAATTATCTTGTGTTGTTTAAGTTTCAGATCATTTACCAAGATATTAGTTGGTGATTAGCTTCAACAAGGAGTTTAGAAGCTTTTCATGGTGATTCCCGTGCCCGAGCATCAAGATCATACCTTTGCACTCAGTGAATCACGTTTGGGATCGAGTCGGCTTGAAGATGAAGATCATCAAGAAGACTTAGGTATCCTAGTTTTAGTTTAGTGTGTTTAGATCCATTTGTAAAGATAAGAATAGTTGATATGCTCAAGTGCACAATACACACACGTTTCATGTTTTGGATTTGGTTTTTATGAATAGTTTGATCAAAACAAGTTTACATGGTTTTTATGTATATTAGATATGTTCTATATACATACATGCTTCATATCTTAGACAAACTTATTTTGATATGTCTATTCATGAGTTTTAGGAAAAATCAGATTTCCTATTGAGAAAAATCAAAGTTTGATAAAATACAAGTTTTGATTTTTGGTAAAAATGATAAGACACAAAAATAGTTCAAATTGCTTGATATTTGAGTTGAAATTTTTATCACAAGTTTATATATCTATGCAAAATGTTAAAACTATTTTTAGGGATTTTTACAAGACTTAAAAGAATTTTTAGAAATATTTTTAACATGTGTTTCTGACCCAGAATTGTGGCTGACAGGCCAGGTCGGCCGACCGCACGGGTCGACCGCACCAAAGGCCGGTCGACCCTTACTGTCGACCGACGTGCATAGGCTTGTGCACGTTTGGCAGACACAGGGACGGTCGGCCGGGCGGCCGACCGGACCAGAGAGCTCTGCTCTCTGTTTCAGGCGGTCGGCCGGGCGATCGACCGAGATGGCCCAACGGTCATAATTCTGACCGTTGGCGGTCGGCCAGGCGGCCGACCAGAAGCCTGTCAGGCTGACAGATCAGCCTAACGGCTAGTTTTATTTTGGGGCTATAAATACCCCATTGCTTGGTGTTTTTAACCAAGATTTTAAGAGTCAAAATTTCTCTGATAAACAAGTGTTTTAAACAGGTTTTCAAAATAGTTTAAGTGCCAAAAAGATCTATCTTTATTTTGCTTTAGGTTTTTGGAAAAATCAAAGAAAAGAGTAGTTTGGGAGATTTGTCTTGGTTTTCATTTTCTATCTTTTACAAGAGTTTTCCCAAGTATCTTCCTTTGAGTTTTTGTTTTCCAAACACCTAGTTTTCCATACTTGAGCTTATCATCTATCCTATTCTATTAGGATCTTGTTTTGTGGAAAAAGAAAAAGAGAGATTGTTTGTGGTTGAAAGATACTACCAAGTTGTAAACCCTTATTATTGTTGGGTGCTCCCTCTTTGGTAGAGGTTAAGGTTTGTATTTGCTCCCTCTATTGTGAGGTAGAGTTTGGTTGTTGGCTACGGGCCTTATCCCTCTTCGGTAGAGGTGGATTGTGGTTGCATTGCCTCGGTAGCATTATAAGGTTGAGAGAGGAGTTCGGTACTCCTATAGTGGATTAGAAATCCTTCTCGGTGAAGGCGGGGACGTAGAGCTAGGGGCTCGAACCTCGAAACATATCTTTGTGTTTGCGTTTGATCCATTATCTCTAAACTCTCTCTCTTTACTTTTGTGCATTGCATTATTCATATTGCAATATCATTCATATACTTGTGTTGTCCTTGCATCTATTCATATTGCTTATCCTTACATGCTTGGATTGCTTGTGTGTGCCTCACTTGTACTTAACCACAAGAGCTTCATATAGCACCTCAACCCTTATCTAGGGGAATCAAGAGGAGTTAGTCCAGAGCCCTTCACCGGGAATTCAGCAACACTTATTGGTTGTATTAAGTGTGTGGCAATATTTGTTTTAGCTTCCGCATTTAGCGCATCTAGTTTCTAGATTAGCATAATCACCTATTCACCCCCCTCTAGGTGGTTTTCAATTGGTATCAGAGCCTACGCTCCTGATACTTAGGTTTAACAACCTAGGAGTGAGATCTTGGTCGAATTCTACGACGAGTGACTCGACCGTTTTCCCCTTGTAGAGGACGTCACCTTGCGCCACCACTTGCTCGTTAGTAACAAAAGTAGTCCCCAGTGGAGTTGCCATGTCTTGTACGGTGGGAGAAAAATTCGCGTAAAGTTTTCTTGAATCAATTGAAAGTTTACAACGGACTTATACTCCGACCACAAGGGATGGAGGATGTTGAGTCATGAATCCTCCCTTTGTTTAATGCTGGGTTCTTCAGGTGGCGGTAGAAAGTGAATCTTTTTTCCGTTGACCGGGTGAACGTCAAGAACTTTTGGGGATCTTCTCTTTGGATAGTGGACGGAGTAACACAGCTCTGTCGACTAGAAATCTCAAAGAGATTGTAGGCAAAGATTAACTTGTACACAGTAAGTACTTGAAGAGTTGGACTCTCTTTCCTTCTCTGTGAAAGCTCTCAAGTCAAGTTCTTCTCCTTGATTTCTCTGATCTAAAATTGACCGACCTCTTTTCCATAGCAACGGAGCTATTTATAGAGGTTTCAGGGGTGAACGTGCCACCTAAAAACACTCCACAATGGGGGTAACTTCCTCATTATGTGGGTGGTGATTGACCCAATAACGAGGGAAGTTATAACTGAGACGCAATTTTGACCCGCGCGCCTTGGTGCTGCAGTGATACTGAGACGCGGGTTTCGACCCACGCGCCTTGGTGTGCAGTGATGCTGAGACGCGAGTTTCGCCCCTCGCGTCTTGGTGCTGCAGTGCTGGCTGAGACGCGGGTTTCGACCCGTGCGCCTTGGTGCTGCAGTGATGCTGAGACGCGGGTTTCGACCCACGCGCCTTGGTGCTGCAGTGATGCTGAGACGCGGGATTCGACCCTCGCGTCTTGGTGCTGCAGTGATGCTGAGACGCGGGTTTCGAACCTCGCGTCTTGGCGCTGCAGTGCTGCTGAGACGCGGGTTTAGATCCTCGCGTCTTGATGTTGCGGTGGTGGCCATGATTAGCCCTGCGTCCAGAGCTTGAAACTCTGCTTTTTGGTGCCTTGTCTTTTAGTAATCTTTAGACAGCCTACAGCGACGAGCAGATCTTTGGGTCTATTGCTGAGACGCCGATCATTCACTCTGGCCAAGAGAAGTACAAACAACTTCTTCCTGGGGTAGCAAAAGTCCCCTATGTACGCGCGAGTACAAGGAAGTCAGCGTAGCCGGAACCCCCTGGTTAATTTTTCTAAGCAAGTCTCTGCTCAGATAGATAAGGCTCTCTGCAAGCCCACTACGGTCTTCTGGCGCAACAAGGAGACGGTGTCGCAATGCGAGGGTCAGAATTTTAAGCTTATTACCTTCGAAAACCTGGTTGTTCATTTTGACCAAGGAAAATTCGAAGAGCTCCTCTCAGAAGGTAGTCCATTGCTCCACATATGGAAGCATAGGAAGGTCTCAATGGCCAAGGTTTCAGAGTAGAAACAGAAGGAGACTCCTCTCAACTCCTCTCAGCCGCGCGCGTGGCTAGCCAGGTTCCGTGCGAACCTAAATCTCCCCCCAAAGCAGATGTGGAGACCAAAACAGAAAGCTCTATGTGAAGCTTCAGGCGTAGCTACGCCACAGGTTCGCCTGCCCCGTGAAGACAAAGGCAAGATGCCTGCCTGCTTCGTCGAGACTATCAACCGCGAGGCTAGAACGGTGACTATACATTCACCTAATGCAAGAGCAGTGACTCCTCGCGCCAACCTCGTTCTTCTGAGTGAAATTACTGATAGCATGGCAGCCATAGCGCCAGTACCTCAGGGTGAGCGCGGAGTTCCCAGCCGCCAGGCTGGAGCTAAAGTACTAGCAATGCTACTTCGTAGCAAGCTAGCGAATAAAGCACCACAGCATGCTTCGCTCCCCGACTCCTCAAGCGTTAAGTTCGCCCTTGGTGGTGGAGCTAAGAGATTATCCCTGAGTGCTGATAGCGGTGCTTATGCAGCTTCAGCGCCTAAGGGTGCTCCTGAAGTTCTTAGCCGCAAAGCTAGAACTAAAGCACTATCTAGTGCCAATCACCTCTGTGATGATGAGAGGAACAATGCATCAACCTGTGTTTCGTTTCCAAAGCTTGCAAGCAAGAAGGTGATGTCGAAATTACTTGAACGCATCAATGCGCAATCCACCAGACTCTGTGCACTGAGTCGCTTAAACTCGGCTGAGTCTGACCTGCGAGAGTTCTTAGTAAGCAAACGAAAGTCAGAATCTTTCTAGACTTCTCCCTCCTGTTGTCAACAAGTGGGATGTCAGTTGGTGACAGTCCACTCAGTCCATTACCGGCTAGGACCAATCCCCGCCACTCCTCCAGACCGACGGTCAGTTCTTGATCGACTATTGATACAAGCTCTAGTGAAGCACACAAAAGGGGCGTATCACCAAATCTACCTGATCTGTCCTCTACATCTGTCAATATGATCGGAAGGAGATGGGAGCCGCGTAGGGGCAGACGAGCGCCACATGCTGCTAACTCTCCTCCCTCCAGTTCTCCAGATCTGGATTATAATCCGGGCTTACGCCAAGTCTTGGTGCACGAAGGTGTCTTCCGAAACACCAGATATAGGGTTGCAATACCCTACAGTTATGAGCAGCCATCCTCCTCAACTGTAGTAACCTCACCAGAACTAATGAAAGGATTATTCCAATGGTCTGATGAGGAGAACGAAGACAGTGGGTATGCCTCTTCGGCAACAGTCAGCTCGGTACGAATAGATAGAGTGTCGGTGAATATGGCTGATAACGGTAATGATGACCTCCATCGACGGTTGGAAGCTCAAGAGCAAATCTCTAAGGTTCAGTAGGAAGCCTTAGACTACATTCAACAATTGCTCGCCCAACTCCTCATTAACCAGAATAATAATGATACCAGGAGTAACCATAATGAGGAAGAATATCATAATGATGAACAACCCAAGACTGAGAAGTCAAAGAAGGTTCTTCTATGGATGCTGAAGTTCTTAAAGGCATCCAAGCTCAGATTGCATCCCTAACCCAGAGGGATGAACTAGGGGCAGTCCATCCTTACCCTTTGGAATGGGATTCAGTACCATACCCACCGAAGTTCAAACCACCGACGTTACATACGTATGATGGTAAGAGCTCGCCAAACCAGCACATCTACTACTTCCGGTCTCCGACTGGTAATGTTATAGACAATGATGCTATTATGGTTAGACTGTTCATTGGCACCCTGAGGGGGTAGCATTCGACTGGTTCCGAAGCCTTCCTCTAGTCTCTATCAATTCTTGGATTGACCTAGAAACTCGATTTCTTTCTCGTTTCTACGAGGATAATACTGAGGTAACCATGAACAAACTCCGCTCTACAGTGCAAAGGAAGGGCGAATCTATTCGAGACTACATTGAACGGTTCAGAAACTTATCTCTGATGTACCCAGCAGGGATGCCATTACCCATGCTCTTGCAGACATACAGGCATAACTTTCTCGACCAAGTGGAGATTCGTATAGGGCTATCAAAGCCCATACCTGGAAGGAACTAGTCGAACAAGCTGAGATAGCCAAAAAGTCGGCTAAGAAGTTCGAACCGTCTACACCTGAAGGCAAATGGGATATGAATAATAAGGGGTGCAGTGCAGTCTTCTCAAGCCAAAGGGAAAGAAACTATGTCCGTTGAATTGTCAGGGGACGTTCATTCGAAGGCCAAGAAGAGCGGCTTCAATAATCAGGAGTCTAAGTTTCCTCCGAAATAGTACTCCTTCAAAGACAAACAGGTGGTTGCAATATTCCATTTACTCCACAAAGGGAATAAATTGAAGCTGCCGGAAGTTCGACGCCCTAATGAAATGGGACGCACGAACGATCCTAACTATTGCCTCTTCCACAGGATGGTTCATCACCCTACTGATAAGTGCTTTATCCTAAAGGACAAAATTCAAGTTTTAGTCAACGCCGGAGTTCTGACTTTGAAATCAGAACAAAAGAAAGTCACTACAAATATGGTGACCCTCAAGTTTGACAAAACCCCAATGGTCACAGTTCCTGATGGAACCTTTCCAATCCCTGCACCACGGCTAGAAGTAAAACATCCTTCAGCTAAAACTCAAGAGATTAAGTGTCTTGTTCCCTTGACATTGGAGACAGGAAAAATAATGTAGATACACCCAGACCTTGTCCAAGACGAACAATGGGATTCAAAGAAATCTAAGTCAAAGGGTAAATCTTGCAATGTTATCTCTATCTTGTCGGATGATGGCAGTCTCACGACAGCTTCCTTTAGCGATTCTGAAGGAGAAAAGCACGCTTGCACAACGCAGGCGGATGTACCTTAGCCAATAGGCACTCGATCCGAAAAGTCATACTTAAAACAGTAAGAGAAAGTTACTGACGAGACACAATAGCAGACGACGTCAGTATAAATACCCACACCGGCTCCGCTCCCGACGATGGCAAAAGAGAAGCAAATCTAGTTTGACCATGTCCTGAAGAAGCCTTCAGGCCCAGGGCTTAACATGCCCTTTCATTTTGACGTATTGGCCCAGCTGCTAATATCCCAGCTCGTATCACCATACATGACCTCCTTCGTCTATCGAAAGAGACAAGAGAAGCACTTAGGAATGCACTGGCTAACTCAGAATCATTCCTGACATATATGCCAGAAAGTCCTAAAGATGACACTCGGCCCTCTTGTCCTGAATGCCATCATGTACAATCAAAGGTACATGCTATTACTTTCATAGCGGAGGATATGCTTCTCAAGGATAACAAGCACGATCAACCTTTATACTACACCAGATACATCGATTCGACATGCATTGAAAGGGTACAGGTTGACCCGGGATCTGCACTTAGCATCATCCCCAAAAGGCTCATCTACTTTCTTGACATACCACTGTATCGGCTGTCTGCTACGACTACAACAATATACGACTTTAATGAGGGAGTAGTCATCCACTTGAAAAGATTCGACTCCGTTGCCGAATAGGGAGTCTGAAGTCAGAGGTGACGTGCTATGTCATTGACGCTGACACGTCATGCAACTTGTTACTAGGGAGACCCTGGATCCACGCTAATTGGATTATCCCCTCCACTCTGCACCAGTGCTTCAAATATGTTAAAGATGATGTAACAGTACGAACTGTCTTTGCTAAGAAGCAACCATTCAAAGGGGTGGAAAACTACTTTACTGACCCTCTCCTATATCAAGAGGTTGGTGAAACATCAAAAGAATCATTGCCTGACAACGATGATAGTGCCAATGAGGCAGATTCAGAGTCTGAAGCAGACATGCCAGCCATTTTGGCCGGTGAACTGATTATTGCGTGTTTTAATAATCTCCAATGTAACACTCCTTCTGAAGATGAGGGCGAATGGGTAATTAATGACAATATCTCCTTTGATTATCCTGTGAGTGTCGAATTATTTGGGTCCATTACAGATAGCTCTCTGCACATGCCCTTACATAAGCCAAGTACATAAAGTACATTTGTGGAATCTATAAAAGGATCCGTTTTAGTGGTAAAGCCTGAAGGTCTGCAGCCGCGGAATCAAGTTCAGACTCAGACATCCCACAAATTTTCCATTATGCACGATCAGCGCAGTAGATGATGAGGAAAATGGGATATAACCTGCAACATGGAAAGGGCCTGAATTTTGAAAAAGGAAAATGTGCTTTTCTGCGTAACTCTATGCCAAGAGGGAAACTGACAAATTATTATGATAACACATGCAGGGGGTTGGGATACGTTACACCTACACCACCAACAACGGTTTGACCCAAATAACAAACCAATCTCATCACGTTCTGCCTCTTCCTCCGAATGGGATTCAGATGTCAGTATGGGAACGTTGTTCAAAGAACTCACTGTTAATATGACTTCAAGCAGCTAATTAGAGCCAGCGGAAGCTACTGATGAGGAACTATAGGCTCAGCAATTGGATCTCCAGTGGGAAAAGCGATTCAAATAACGCAAACCACCTACTGAAGACAAGGTGATCCAGGTTAATTTGGGTAGTCAAGATTACCCTAAGCCCATCTTTATAAGTGAGAGCTTATCACTCACAGAAAGAGAAGAATTGATGGTACTTGTAAGGGACTATATAGATGTCTTTGCGTGGAACTACGAAGACATACCCGGACTTGATCCATGAGTAGCCATGCATCATCTGAACATCAAGCCTGACGCCAAAACCAGTCAAGCAACAGCAACGCCAATTTCATCTAAACATTATGGAAGCTATTAAAGCTGAAGTCCATAAACTCATAGCATGCGGCTTCATACGGGATGAGCAACATCCAGATTGGGTTGCTAACATCGTCCTTGTTCTCAAGAAGAATGGAAAAATTCGAATCTGTATTGACTACCGCGATCTTAATACAGCCTATCCTAAAGACGAATTCCCATTGCCCATCACCGATGTCATGATTGACAATACCTACGGATTCGAAAGAATGTCTTTAATGGACGGCTTCTCAGGATATAATCAAATTAAAATGTATCCAGAGGACGAGAAGCATACTTCATTCCGGACATCGTTGGGGGTATTTTGTTATACCGTGATGCCCTTCGGGTTATAGAACATGGGAGAACTTATTAGCGGGCAATGAGTATGATTTTTCATGATCATCTCCGAAAGACGGTAGAATGTTATGTCGACGACATTGTTGTCAAAAGCCGCGATAAGAATGACCATCTACGTGACTTGAGAATGATGTTCGATATAATGCAGGCTCATCAACTTAAGATGAATCCGACAAAATCCTTCTTGGGGGTTTCAAGTGGCAAGTTCCTTGGATTTGTCGTTACATAAAAAGGAATTCATCTTGATCCAGGCAAAGTCAAAGCCATTCAGAGCATGCATCCACCTAACAATCTCAAAGAACTTGACTGGCTTATATCAGAAGATTCATCGCAAAATCTCTCAGACTGCTGTCAACCATTCACCCGACTCATGAAAAAGGGTGTCTCTTTTGTATGGGATTAAGCCTATCAAAAAGCTTACGAGGATATCAAAAGATCCCTCATTAAACCTCCAGTCTTGGTGGCTCCCACATCAGGAAAATCTTTCCTGCTTTATGTGAAAGATATGGATTATTCTCTCAGTGTTTTGCTTGCTCAAAAAGATGATAATGATTATGAACAGGCTATTTACTATCTCAGCAGGACTCTGATAGGGGCGGAATCTCGTATAATCCTATTAAGAAGGAATGCTTAGCTCTTGTCTTTGCTATGCAGAAGACACGACATTATTCGGTCAGCCAAGCTATACATGTCATTTTCAGAGTGAATCCTTTGCGTCTTCTCTGACGAAATCAGGATCATTGAATTCTAGATTAGCTAAATGGGCCCTCCTTTTGTCTCAGTACGACATGATCTTTATTCCTCAGAAGGCAGTTAAAGGCAGGTACTTGCAGAGTTCTTGGCTGCTCATCCGGTTTCAGAAAGCTCAGAACATTATGAAGACATTCCGAATGAAGTCTTCGAATCTAATATAACTTCAGAGGATGAAGTTTGGCAGATGTTCTTCGATGGAGCATCACGAATAGGCCCTAAAGTCAAGATCATTGCCGGTGTGGGGGTTGTGTTTATCTCACCACAAAATCATATCCTTCCTAGGGCATTTTCTCTGACGGAATCATGCTCCAACAATGTGGTAGAATACAATGCTCTACTCATTGGCCTTCAGCTCGCCCATGAAATGGCGGTATGCTACCTTGAAGCTTATAGTGATTCAAAACTGATTATCAATTAGGTTAAAAGCGAGTATGAGGTCCGTCACGAAGATTTGGTACATTATCATCACGCAGTCATCGAAATGGCTAATCTATTTAATGGCTTTTATATCAGTCATGTGTCCTGATCTCAAAATACTAAGGCCGATGCCCTGGCTGCACTAGCAACAGCGTTAGCCTTACCAGTCGACACCAAGATCACCTTACAGTGGTAACTCGACACCTTGTTTTCTCTAAACACATGTTGAGAACCAAAGAGGCCTATAACATCTCGACGGATCTTGAACCAAAAGATTGGCGATTTCCCTCATTGACTATGCTTTGCATGGTTTGCTGTCGGATGACTCTAAAGAAGCGGCATCTATCACACGAAGGTCACTCCATTTTTACTATGATCCACACTGAAGACATTGTACCGTCATTCATACGACGGTATCCTTTCCCGTTGCCTTTATAATTTAGAGGCATAAGAAGTGCTCAAAGAAGCGCATGACAGCATATGCGGAGCTCACCAGTCGGGTCCAAAACTCAAGGACCGATTGCACAGATTTGGGTATTATTGGCCAACCATGGTAGCCGATGCTATCTGGCCTGCCAAATTCATGCGGACTTCATACATCAGCCTCCAGAGTTGCCTCATCCAACTGTTGCCTCGTGGCCATTTGAAGCATGGGGATCGATGTTGTAGGGCCAATCAGCCCCTCTTCAACAAAAGGTCACCGGTTTATCTTAGTAATAACCGATTACTTTTCAAAGTGGGCAGAAGCTATACCACTGCTGGAAGTTAAAACTTCTAACATGATTAATTTCATCAAACACCATGTCATCCATCGATTTGGTATCCCTAGGCGGATCATCCATGATCATGGTCCCCAATTTGCAAGCCAGGTATTCTATTGGTTCTGTGATAAGTACCGGATTCAGAATGTGGCATCAACCGCTTATAACCCTACCGCTAATGGCTTGGCGGAAGCATTCAACAAGATAATCATTAAGCTACTTAAAAAATTCATTTCATCAAATAAGCGAGACTGGAATGAGAAGCTTAGTGAATGTCTTTGGGCCTACCGAACCACGGTTCGGACCCCAACAGGTAATACACCTTTTTTCCTTGTATACGGATGCGAAGCAGTCATACTGTTAGAAATCCAGATGCCGTCATTACGAGTCGCTTTGATGACTAAGATGACAACGGAGGACAACGATTGGTTGTGACTCCAAGAGCTCGAAGCCCTAAATGAGAAGCGGTTACAAGCTCAGCAACACATTGAGTTCTATCAAGCCCGGATCTCAAAGGCCTTCAATAAGAAGGTTAAGCAAAGAGTCTTTTAGAAAGAGATTTGGTTTTAGCCGTCAGACGACCGATGATCATGATGCACAAAACCAAAAGCAAATTTCAGCCCAAATGGGAAGGACGTTTGTAATAGAAACAATCTATTCAAATGGGGCATATCGTCTTATGATTTCAGATGGTGACTTACTCATGATGCCAATCAACGGCAGGTTCTTAAAGAAGTATTATCCTTGATAGGGTCCTTCATATGATCAAGTTAACATTACATCTCTGATCAAGACCTTCAAACCAGGATCTCACGGGAGACGTGTCTACTCCTTTAATTCCCAACTCACCTACAAAGTGAGAACCCAGGGGAAGCATCGTGTTACTCTAAGTAACAAAATAATCCAACGCCTCTAACGGCTAAGGATAAAGGAAAATGTTGGCCTTTAAGCCCAACATAAGTTCTTGATAACTCATCATGCTGAGGGGAATAGCATGCTAGCCCGACTCAAACGGTAGTTGGTAAAGACATATCAAATCCGTTGACGATTGAGGATTTGCTAAAAATCCTAAGGGACCTGTTCCCATTTGATTCCCTCTCTAAAATCACTTATCAATTTCCATCCATGGAATGGTAATACCATATATAAAGGTATTCATATCACGAGTCTAACCTATCATGTTAACATTAAACCTCTGATAGTAAGACTCTAATCTACTCCCCAACGGATAAACGAACATCCCTGGTGAATAGACCTCGCTTGTCTTTCTCTTCAACAGAATGACAGGTCCACTCAAATTACTGTTATGTTCAAGCATCTCTAACAGTAAATGAATTCTTGTCAAGTTAACATCACATCTCTGGCAAGTTGCCTTACAAATCCCCATGGAGTTCTCTGACATATGATCTTCTACGGGACTTGTTTCCTAACTCCCCAGCGAGTTTCTGATAGATACCCCTCAAAGTCTATCAGTCCTCAGTAGACTTTTCTGGTTGTCACGTTAACAATATACCTCTGACAATTTCTTTCAAATAACATCCGAAGGAGATATCAAAATCCCCATGGAGTTAATAATCAAGTCTTATTTCCCCTAGTAGAATTATTTCTTTGTCATCATGTCCAGTTCTTCACCTCTGAATGATAAAATTTTGAGCTTGGTGGCTTCTCAATCGGTTATGTCCATGTTACCTCTGAACCGACAGATAGCCAAGTCTCATCTTTCAGTCCAGTAGGGACTATTTCTTTGTCATCATGTCCAGCTCGTCACCTCTGAATGACAAAATTTTGAGCTTGGTGGCTTCTCAATCGGTTATGTCCATGTTAGCTCTGAACCGACAGATAGCCAAGTCTCATCGTTCAGTTCAGTAGGGACTATTTCTTTGTCATCATGTCCAGCCCGTCACCTCTGAATGATAAAATTTCGAGCTTGGTGACTTCTCAATCGGTTATGTCCATGTTACCTATGAACTGACGATAGCCAAGTCTCATCTTTAAGTCCAGTAGGGACTCTTTCTTTGTAATCATGTCCAGTTCGTCACCTCTGAATGACAAAATTTCGAGCTTGGTGGCTTCTCAATCGGTTATGTCCATGTTACCTCTGAACCGACAGATAGCCAAGTCTCATCTTTCAGTCCAGTAGGGACTATTTCTTTGTCATTATATCCAGTTCGTTACCTCTGAATGATAAAATTTCGAGCTTGGTGGCTTCTCAATCGGTTATGTCCATGTTACCTCTGAACCGACAGATAGCCAAGTCTCATCTTTCAGTCCAGTAGGGACTATTTCTTTGTCATCATGTCCAGTTCGTCACCTCTGAATGAAAAATTTTGAGCTTAGTGGCTTCTCAATCGGTCATATCCAGTTCATCACCTCTGAACCGACAGATAGTCAAGTCTCCCTTTTTGCTTACTGTTATGTCCAGTTCGTCACTTCTGAATAGTAAACACCCTGAGTTTGGTAAGCCCTAATCGGTTATGTCTAGTTTGTCACCTCTGAACCGATGGATATCCAATCTCATCTTTCAGTCCAGTAGGGACTATTTCTTTGTCAAATCATTTCTCAAACGTGTAACTAACCCTATCAATTTATCACCACTGATTAGATTAGTTATACCGTTATTCCATTTCCTTTTGAGGATTATAATACAACTTGAAAGTAAGAATTGAAAATTCAAAAGATAAAACAAGTTGGAAATGCAACAGGGGAGTCAAAGAAAATTACTTTTTATTGATTCTAAAAGAGGGATACATGGATGCACGGATTATAAGTTACGAGGGTGCTTCGTAGGACTTGATCCGTTCTTTAAGAATAGCCAGCCTATTCTTCCTCTCCTCACCAGCCCTGATAAGTGCCTGCGACCTCAACTCGGCCTCATTAAAACTCGCTGTCTGGGACAGGCGAGCCTCAATTTCAATCAAGGTTGCCCTCTGTGCTAGCTCTTGTTGCAAGACTTCGTCTTCTGAGCCTTAAGCTGCTCTAGCGGAGCAATCTCCTCAAGACGCACCGGTTCGGCCTTGGACAAAAGAAGATTGGCTTTCTTGATCATTTCCTTGGCCTTTTCAATCTTATCCTCAGCGTCGAGAAGAGCACTGTTGAAGCATCTATGGCATCCCCAAGTTCCACTTTCCTTGTCTCCAAGGATTTCAAGTCGGAAGAAATTGCCTTAGCTGCTTCTTGAGCGGCAAGATGAGCTTCATGCATTTGAGCATCAAGGTGTGCAAGCTGTTCATTAACTGAGGACTCCAAATCTGAATGGCTGAGATGGCATCATTTGTCCACATCCCTCTCAAGCCTGTCCACCAGCAGCTCTAATGGCGGCCTGGTCATCCCCTCCAAAGTCTTGAATGCTGTCAATACTTCGAGAGAGGACCACCTTTAAAGCAGAGAACGAGGTAGTTGAGCCCTTCAAGACCAAAGCAATGGATCACTTCAAGCCCTTATAAAAACTGTCGACTAGCTCAGCCACAAATTCATTCTCGGCTTTAACTACTCCCGGTGAACGAGTGGCCCTCGAAGGCAAAGCTTCCACCGGTTTCATTGACATAACCGTAGAGGGAATAGCAGGAGCACTGACTGGAGAAATATGAGGGGTTATCGGTGATCTCGGAGGAGTCCTCATTGAGACCAGTACACTAGCCACAATCGACGTAGGGCTGGTGACGACTTTCGAGAGAGCTGGCTCAACAACCAGTGTGGAGAAGTAGGACTGGAAATCACCTTCAGCTTCGTAATTGGCAAGATAGGCAGCGCTGGCGAAACCACTGGCAGTTCACTTACCGATGTGGTTAGAAGTGAAATTGGTTCCATAACCACTGTCCCCTCGATCTCTTTAAGGCCACTTCCCGGTTCAGGTTGATAAGAGGGCAAGCCGTGATACAAGACATCCAACTCAGTAGCGTCCGTCGCAGTCGAAGAACTTGCTTCACCCCTGATTCCCTCAGGAAGATTGTTGGCTCTCTTGAATTCGATACACCCAAAGATGGAACACCTGTAGCAAGACTCTGTTTAAGCAAGGTATAATCAATATCAGGAGAGAATTACTCACAAAAGTTTAACGCATTACCAAAAGATGATATCGCCTCAATCGCCTTAGCGCAGTTTCTCTCCGAACTTCCTCGACGGCGGCATCAGTCCGCTCAGGCTCAATGGGAAAATCTTTGGCAGAGTCAACACGGATGGCCGGTCCACCTTCACTCGCTGAACCCTCTGTGGTCCATCCTAAAGAGCTGGAGGCCATGGGACTTCCTCTTGAGGTCCCAGCACCCGAAGTACCCATGTCGGCCGCATCACCTCCAGAGTCCTGAGACGACGAAGTAGCTAGCCTCGTCACCTTCCTTATAAGTGAACAGGGGATCATAGTAATCTTCCTGTTCTCCTACAGCCTCAGCTCTCAGGTCTCTTGCCGTCTCAGTTTCTGAATCATAGAATAAACAATGAGCTGTATGGAAATATATAAGTATATGTTGCAAGAACAGAACTGATCTTACTCAAGTCATGAACAGCTTTACCAACGGTCTGCCTCGGAGCCGACAGCTTAATGACTAATGGAGCAGGTGGAGGAGGCACCGCGGATGATTCACCCTCTGCAATAACGGCGGAGTGTAGCGACGAGGCTTCTTCACTACCCTCTTCCTGCGAGATCCGCCTTGCCACTTTCGTTTGAAGTGGACGTTGGGATCTTCTTCCTCCACTTCTTCTATCTCTACATGTTCCATGGGGGCCGTGTCCACCCCACCAGGAGCATCAGGTGGAACCTCAGCGCCTGCGTCTCCCTCAAAGCGAGGGCTCTCTGCGTCCGAAGCCTCACTATCAGCAGTGGCGACGAATTCCCTGAGGCCTGGCACACGAACCCTCCTACCCTCACTTCTCTCAGTGACCTTCCGCTTTAGCCGCTGAGAGATCAATTTTATCGCCAAATGAGTTAATAGAAAACCCGGTTGGTGTGGAGTTCAAAGTTCTATACCACTGACAGAACCCCAAAGTTATCTGAAGATTCGGAGTACCCAGCGGCATGCACAGCCGCGCCTCAGTACAGCAAGCGATGTAGAACAGCAGGCACGAGCACCATCAATGAGGCTCCCCATAAAGGCCAGGCTGGTGTTTAGGTTACCTACGTACAGTTGGTCATATCCAAATTGACGAGCAAATTGACTCGGGATGTAGGGTTCCAAGTAGCAGGTATCCCCGCTCCTGTACACCAGATGGGATGGCTGGGTGCTAACCAGCCATTCGAAGACTCCCCGGCTTAATGACTACCGCTCATCTCCTACATCCTTGAATTCTTTGCCGTAGCCCGCATCACGATGTAGGGAAAGCAGCGAAAAAGCCTGTAAAGATCATATCGGCGTAGCAACTTGCGAACCGCGGTCACATAAGTTAACAACCAAGAATATCCCTCAAATCGATGGAGAAGTGCCATTCAGACACCTTCTGGAGGCTCCTCTCCGGCTTGGATAATGGAAGGATAGTGAAGGGCGAACCATCCCATCAGATAGGTATATGGCAAACCAATCCTAGGGTTTGGTCCGTCGCGGGGCAGGATAGTGCCTTTGCCTCTCTTTGTCGTTGGTGGCCTACAGAAAGCCTCCATCAATGCACGAAGGCCCCGCTGAATACAACACACCATTACCGGGAGAAGTCCAAGGGAAAGACCGTAGACTAGACGAACGGCCAGCAATAAGACAGTCAGAAGGATGGCGTCGCTGGAGGGAGATGGCACCACACATCTCTTCAGCCAAACCAATAAAACCCAGCCAAAAGCGCCTTCCGAGACTTCGGTCGACAAGCCTGATGATGGAAACTCTGGAGATTATTACATTTCTCGTAAGGTCCATATCCTCTTCCAAAATCATGTCCCCTCGAGAGTGTTCCTACATCCTTTGAAAAATGTCCTCATCTGCAACCCCGCAGTGAGCTGCTTTAGGAGCATCTTCCAGGTTGGGGAACAAATAATTCCTCAGCTCTTCAAACTGCATGAAGCTCCCTTATGGCTCCCATGCATACTCGAGCAAATGTAAAGGTGGTACATCAACTCCCGGTAAGTCTCGAACAAGGCGGGCTCCTGTTTCTCCAGAAGTGCCAATTCCGACTCGCACGGAAAATATTCTTCATATGGGAGAGATCCCAAGGGCAGAGCAGAGACTTCCCACATCTCGTGCAAAGCCATGCCCAATTCGGCTACAGGGGTGAAGAAAGTCCCTGTAGTTGGATAGTATAACTCAAAAATGATGTAGAAGTTCGCTACGCTCATCTGGATGCTGTAATAGGTCGCCCTGATGGCCTCGTAGAGCCCCAGTCTCTCTAGATCCTCCTCAAAATGGGCCAAGACATATAAGGTCAGGTCTCTCCATAGGCCTTGGGGGGGGTGAATCCACCCAGGAGTCCTGAAATCAGTAGCTGGATAATTACCATGAGCCTTGAAGAACTGATTTCCAAAAGTCTGAGCCACCGCAGGATTTTCTCTCACTGGGATGTCTGGAAGTACGTTCCCAGGATGGAGACCCAATATGCAGCGAGGAGGACCCGACCTTGTATAACCAGGAGGTGAAGCTATCAATTTCCCCACGTGAACGGAGTCAGTAGTCCGAGTCACTGGCCACTGCATCTTCTGAGCCCTCGTCACGCATTGAAAGAAAGACAGTAGAAAATGACGCTTGCTAGACGGAGATAATACTTCTCGCCATCTAGATTGAAGATCCACTGCCCTTCTCCGGCTAGCAGCTGATGATCGGTATCTGGAGCTGCATTCCCAAACATGAAGCTGGGCTTCCGATAGATTTTTTTGTCAGAATCCTTAAGGGGAGCAGTAGTTAAGATGCTCCTTATAGTACGCTGATCTCTGTCGTATGTAAGGGTATCCCGACCGGGGGCACTCCACTCACTGAATAGTGAAGCTTGCCCTTCGAACTGCAAGCTAACAATGTCGTCCAGCCCCCTGGCTGTTCCAAAGAGACTGTTTAGAGGACCAGGAGTATAGTGCACTGCAAAAATAAGGAGAAACTATATTAGTTCATTTGCTGAAGAAAGCTAAGGCAAGAAAAACAATTATGCTAAGGCATAGCTTCGCTCCCCGAGCGAAGCGAGCCAAGCATTAGCTTTGCCTCGAAGCTCAGCTTCACAACTGCAGCTTGGCTCTGCATTCTGTACGAGGGCAAAATGCAGAAAATATCCAAGTGTTAGTTTCCCTCTGGAAGCTTCGCCTAGCATTCTATCGTCGAACAGAATGCGAAGAAGCTCTCAAGGGCTAACTTCGCCATAAGAGCACTAATGCCTAAAGTTATTCTAAGGACTTTAAAGTCCTTTTCCAGCTGCGCTTTAAAGGCTAGCTTCGCATCCTGTTATTCGACAGGATTTGAACCGCCTAAGGGTTAACTTCGCACAGAAGCTTGGAAAAGAAACCATTCAGTTCCTAAATTTCCAGTTGAGAAACTAAGAGGAATTAAATCCCCTAAAAATTCGGCAAAGAAAATTAAGGGAGTTGAACTCCCTGAGATCGCTTGATCACAATGAATCATTCTAGATTCATCATGAAATAGCCAAAAATTGGCTTCGAAAAGAGATGAAAATCTCTAAGTAAGGGAAAAATCCCTACCCGCAATGGGGCGTTCAATGACCGGAGGAGGAGGAGGCCCCTCCGTCGCAGAGGTCGCTACCTCTTTGCCTGCTCGTCTTTTGGGGCTATAGAAGAACCTAAAAGTTCTTAAAGAATCAAACGAAGAAGAAAGAAAAAGAAGAGATTTGTGTTCTCTGAAAATTCAAAGAGAAGTAGTTCTTTCTCTTCAGCCCAATCGGGCTTTTATAGGCTGATGATTGCCTAAATTTTACCTCCTCAAGAGGAGCGCAGGCGGTTATTTCAAATTAATTTGAAACGGTGCCTAAGCGCTTTCTCGAGACGCCAGACTACCAGCTCTGCTAAGGGCCAACTTCGCTGGAATTTAGCGTTGACCTCGTGCGACGTTTGAGTAACTTCGCTGAAAGATAAACCTTAGCCCCGCTAAAAGCTCGGCTCTAGCTTCGCAGAAAATTCATGCTAGCTTCGCTGGAAGCTCATTCCTGACTTAGCTGGAAATTTATGTTTAACTTCGCAGGAAGTTTAGCTCCGCTAAGAACTTTTCTTTCCTTCGCCGGTTATTCCAATTGCCTTCAAAATTCAAAAGGAAGAGGAGGGAAACAAAGTAGACAAGTAAGAAATAAAATTTTTTATTGATTCAAAAGGGAAGAAACATTGATACTACTACATCAAGATTATCTTTCATACAACCGAATCATCGCTCCAAAAGCAGACAAATTATCCAATATACTTTCAGGATGATGAACCATCACAACTAGACATGGAAGGTCTTCCTCCTGCACAAGGCGTAATCCTTCTCTTAATGGCAAATTTTTCTATCAAGAAGCTGGATCTTCTTTGATGAAATTGGCAAAGGAAGCTGGATCTTCCGTAATCAAAATTGGTAAGAGATTGGGAGCCGGATCTTCTTTGATTAAAATTGATAAAGAACTGGTTACCACCAGAAAGCTGGATCTTCCTTTGATAAAAATTGCAAAGGAAGGATCCGAGACCTTACAGGTGACGCCCGCTTTCCCAAAGTGGATTGTCTCGGATAAGCGACTACCAGCTCCTTCCCAAAGTGGATCATCTCGGATAAGCGACTGCCAGCCTCTTCTTGGAGCACACATCAGCTGCTCCAGTATGTTCCTCTGGCTTATGATCAAAGTTTCAACTTTATGATCATGGAAAAAGGATCATGGACATCAAAACAAGACTGGCGGGCACAGTTCACTGCAATGCAACTGGAAACAAGTTAGTGTTAAATCAAAAGAAAACTGCAATGATGAAATGCTAAGTTAAATTCTTTGGGCGAAGCAATTCATATCCGATCTAGTTGTGCTTTAAAGATGGATTTCAGTTAAGCAGAGGATAGCCTCACTTGAACAGCAATGAGACTAGCTCAGCATAAGCCAAGTCTTAACCCCGCCTAAGGCAGTTAAGCTGGAGAAGCCTCAAAAAGAACCAAGTCCTAGCCTCACCTATATGGCTAGGCCAGACTGGCCCAGAGGGACGCAGTCTTGACCCCACCTATGTGGAAAGACCGGCTCAACCTTGAAGAGGCCAAGTCCTAAGCCTTGCTTGTATGGTAAATTTAACGAGCAGACTTGACAGATCAAGGCAGCGACCCTGTATGAAAAGAGCAAGAATGCTAGCTTCAAAATAGGGCTAAAATCCTTTTCTGAAAATCAGCCAAATGCAAAAATCAAGGGAATTTAATCCCTAAGAAGGCTGGTAAAGCTAAGAGAGATGAACTCCCTGAAAGTCACCGGATGACCGAGACTCACCAGTTCTTGGCCAATTAACGACTGGAGTGGGCATCCCCACTGTTTCAGAGATCTAAATTTCCTTTCCTGGGCAACGAGGAGATGTCATAAACAAATTTTTCAGAAAGAGAAAGTATGTTTCTCTGAGAAAGGAATACAAGTGTCCTATTTATAGGTCTCATGGCTTGACCACGCCACTGCTACTTCGAGATTAGAATCGCAGGCGAATTTAAGGATTCAAGTGCTTGGCCTTGAGAAGGGAACAGTCTCCCTTGAGAATGTGCACGAAGTTATTTGAACTTCAGAAAAGGGAATAATCTCCCTCGTTAAATGCAAGAGAAGTTATTCTAACCTCATAGAAGGGAGCAATCCCTCTCGTAACTCGCAAAAGGCGGTTAGCCTTGGGAAAGGAATGTTGTTCCAATCCCGATTTAAAACGAAGCCGCTCTGGGAGGCTCGAACGCGAAGCTACCCAGAATCACAAAATCTACATGATTTCTCGGCGAACTTAGTTCAATCCAAAAGCAGGGTTGAAAGCGAAGCTGAACTCAACCACTATGGCGACGTTCGCATTTCACATACCATCAATCAAAGCAGTTCAAAGTATTTCGGAGTCTGAACCATCCCATTGTAGACTTACGAAAACTTTGAAGGGGATCTTGTTGATACTCTAAAAAAGACAAGATTCCTAACTGGCCTGAACAATATCTAATTTATTGACATCTACAAAAGACAAGTGGCAAACAAGCCGATGGCCAGTTCTTCACCCATCTCAAAAGGGACGAATCAGCAACTTGGACTCTACTGATCCAGTGAAGCAGACAGTAAGCCGAGGTCATCCTTAAAAGCCCGTGAGAAGGCCCAAGCAGGTCCAGGGACACTAAGTTAGCTCAACACTTAGTCTCGCATGAGCCCATGAGATAAGTCTCGCGTAAGAAACCAAAGTTGCTTAGCATCGCAGGAAGCTCCTTCACAGCCTCGCTGCGAGCTAACTTATAGCTTCGCCCGGAGATGCTCATTTAACTCCGCAGAAGGTTAACATCGCTCGAAGCCCCACGCAACTGCGCGAAAGGCTGACTGGTAGCTTCGCCATAAGTCTTACCCAGCTCTGCTGAAGAGCTTTCTTTTAACTTCGCCAGATGCTTCTCCCAGCTCCGCCATGAGCTCAATGCCACGACTCCGCTGTGGGTCTTTTATTGTCACCTTTGACTGATCAAATCCCTAGATGAGATCAAATCTAATTGAGATTAAATTTGATAGTTGCTTACCATAATCTTTTGACTCTCCCAATCAGAGGAGAAGATCAGGGGAGATCTTTCAGTTATTTGGAAAGAATCAAGAGAGTATCCCTCATTTAGCGAGCGGATCAAGGGATCAGCGCTACTTGCTATTCCTAGCTTCGCGAAAGCTGTCTCTAGCCTCGCGACAAGGCTACTTTCCAGATGTAAAACAGATTGACTCAATCTGTTTTTAGATTTTCAGGATAACTATACCCCTATTCCTCCTTATAAATAGCCTACCAGGGGCTGGGAAAAAAGAGGAGAAACGGCTAAGGATAGAGAGGAGATCAGAAATCTACTCTCTCGCTTCCAAGAACACAGAGAATTACTTCTCTAATTAGGTTGCTAATACCCTAAGATCTTCCTCCCTCTCAAGGAATCTCCGGAACCAGGCGAGAAAGAATTCCCAAGCGGAGGTAGCTCGAGAAATAACAAGAGGGCTCTACCAACCTTCTGTTCTCCGATTCCCTGAACCAGGTAAGAAGGGAATCCCATCAGGCGACAGTCCGATTGTCTGATCGATCGCATCGTCAAAAGGATAAAGTGATTGCGCACTGATCAGATTCCTACCGGCACACTTCCCTAGAAATCTCAGAGGAGATCTACCTGTAATCTTCTTACTGCAAAGAATTACTTGTAATTTAGCTCCTCGACACTCTTTTTGTAAGTTTTTCCCTTTGCAAAATCAATGGAAAACAGTATTGTCAATCATGACATCCGTGATCGGGAGAGGGAATTCATTTTTGGGACAGGCCTTATTTAGATCACGAAAATCAATGCAAATCCAGATTGATTGAGTTATTTCCTGCACACAAAAATAAAGTATTTTAGATTTAAGAATAAGTTGTGCAAGGTGCTCAATTCTAATCCGCGGTAGCAATGGCTATGCGGGTCGTGATCCTCAGGGAGGGACTAGCGATGGAAGCGTTTAAGTAAGTTATCTCTATTTTATGTATTTTCTTATTAACAATGGTATTTACAATGAGATGGGAGAAATAGAATGGAGAAAGGTGGAGTTGGTGATCTATACTAAAGAAATAGAAGAAAGAAAGAAGACTATAAAATACATACCTACCTCTTCAGTCCTACTTACCTTTGATCCTTTTGCGACGACTTACTTTGCTTTGGAAGGCGTTCAAGCATGGGATATAGGATCTGTTCATCGCCATAAGCCATCAAGGGCTCTTCTTCGGCTAAGCAGTCTCGAAGCGACCAGTTCTCACGGTTTGCAAGACATCAGAGAAAATAAACCAAAATAGAAGAACAAGAAGAAAACAACAATAGAAGAATAATAAATAAAAAGAAACAAACTTCAAATTTATTTTATTAACAATGAAGGAAAGGACTACTTACATCGATGTCACCTCAATACAAGCTGATCTCCTTCCTCCATGAAAATATCATCTCCTCTCAGTTACATAAAAAAATAAAAATTATAAAAAGAAAAGAAAAACCTAAACTAGCCTAAAAGAAACCCTAACTTTGCACTGGATTCTCTGTTGTTTTCTGTACGCCCTTTCTGTTGCGTCTGCAGGGGTATTTATAGGTGCAGAAGGAGGTAGAGTCCCAACACAACTCTCCCACGAAAATTGGTCCCCGGATAAGACTGGATTGCCGTGGAAACGCGGCTTGGGCTGCGTTTCCGCGGCCTGGTAGTGGCACACGGCCACGCGCTTTGGCGCGTGGCTTCCCCTGGTCCGTCCATCTGGGCGTTGTCTTCTGGAAGTTGCATCCTGACTCTTTATCTTGGGATTCGAGATAACTTGGAAGCAAGTTACCTAGATCTCAAAATCCCAACATCTTTTTAAACGAATTTCCTTATCTTTGCACTCTCTTTTTTGGCTTTTATCCTCATCCTGCAAGTGTTTAGGGTTGAATAGAAGTCTATCCTTCCCTCTTCTTTGTATTTGCAACATTGCCCTCGTGTAATTGCAATTTTGACAATTATTAATTGTAACTTTTACATTGGGCTTTAAACATGGGCTTTTGGGCTTCTTTTTGGGCTTTATTCTTTTTTTTTATTTCTCAAGGCCTGCACACAATAAATAATAAAATATTAGTAAATGTGCAGAATTATATGAATAAATGTGAAAATGTGATGGTAAATGTAATGATAAAAATGCACTTTTCACTACCAATCACACTCCCCACTTATCTTTTTGCTCGTTCTCGAGTAAAAATCAAAAAGAAAAAAAATTAATCTAGCTAACTCACTTTCGTAGGAATCACGATTGCACTTAGCATGTGCAACAAGCCGTTAAACCCCTAGGTTACCCTAGAGGACGAGTGTTGTCTCGTGAGGGTTTTCAACGGATTACACCCACAAAATCCATAAAAAGGAAATATTTGAAATAGTTTTGAAAAGACTAAGTAATCTATAAGTTTTCAGGATCCTCATTTTTATTCATTCTTAAACTTAGTCTTTATAGAATAAATTGTTATCCTTTTTAGGTAAGGGTCAAAATTGAATTTTTGTATAGTCTTTTTCGTTACAAAAATCATATGCATCCTTTTGAATTTTTACTAGGAATTCCTTAACTTGGACTCTCATGCCTCTTTATTATTATATATATATATATATATTTTTTTTCTTTTTTTTATATGTATAACTCATCTAATTTTCTTTCGTGTAAGCATCAAGGCTTCTTGAGGCCCTCATACCTAACTAATTGACTATTAGATGTGTTAATACATATATAATATTTCTTAGTTTTCTTAGGCTTTCTAATCCACCCATGTAGCGAACTTAAAGTCAGTGACTCCCAAACTAGTTAGTTTTAGGGCACTAGGTGAGAAAACACCCCTCGGACTCAAATTCAAGTGAACTAGGCCACAAAACTAAGGACTTTATTTTATTTAGAACTCACCTTTAGCGTGAATACTTATGCTTCATGAGGCACATGTATCCAGCTTAATTGGTGAATTTTTTTTAATAAAAATTTTTATGAGGCACAAGGGTCTTTATCTTAGAATCCTAGATATGCATTATGTATGCACGTTTCATTAAGGTAAAAATTAAGACTAACTACTTATTCAATTCCTCCTCCTATACCTAAAAATTCAACAATTTATTTATTTTGACCAAGTTTTTAGAATCCTAATCATGATTTTCCTAATTCTTAAGACTAACTTAGATTTCTTTCAAAAGATAAGTCAAAATATTGTCCTTTTATATATATATATATATTTTTTTGAAAATTTTGTTAGAAAATTTTTTTTGTTAGTTTCTAACTATGTTAGTATGTTAGTAAAGCCTCCCCCCACACTTATCTCATGCATTGTCCTCAATGTATGAATGTATGCATGTATACATGAAAAAGAAGAAGGGAAGGCAGAAGTTACCTCAAGGTGGTGGTTTCGGTGGTGGTCTAATTGGGCCAAGCGTTGCTACCCAATCAAGATAATGTAGTAGTTCACGGAGGAACCCACCCAAAATTTCTCTTGTATAACCCACTAAAATGTATGTATGATCATTTTTTATTCCACCCCATCAAATTTTCATAATTCATAATTATATTCAGAGTCAATTGTGTCAACCGCCTTGTCCCAAAATGGAGTATGAAAAGATGGAATGATTAACTTGGACGTGGGAAGTACAGGAACGAATACCGACTCAGGAAAGAAACTTAAATCAAGTAATGGTTCAGGAGTCGGCTAGGTTCAGAAGTGGGTCCAAATCAATAAGTTGAAGCTCAAGTCCACAATCAGTTTCCCAAAATGGAATGTGACTCAATGTTGGTGATTCAAGTTCAGGAATGATAGGTGTGGGAATCAAAACTGACTCTAAAAGATTACCTAAGTCGGGTAACAAAATAGGAGTCAATAATGATTCAGAATTTGAACTTGCTCACAGATTTGAGAATCTAGGTCACATATCTCATTGAGCTCAATATCATAAAAATTAGAACTTGCCAATTTATCTATGGACTTTCAAAATTGCAAAATTGGTCAAGTTCAATATGATCATCAAAAATGGGTGATTCAATTTCATGATGAATTGGCACAGGATCCAATGTTGACTCGGAAAAGTAAAATCAGGTGGAGATACCGGAGTCATTATTGAATCAGGAAGTAAAATTGAATCATCAAGTTAGGGATCATGATCATATTCATGCTCAAGTTCTATTTCAGGAAAGGAATAACTTGCCAAACTATCAAAAATTGGAGTTTCGGCAAGTTCAAATGATGGTACTGAATTAGAATCTTGTTGTCCAAAGCAACGTGGCTCGTCGGCTCTAACAAAATAGTTAACCATATCAGAAATGGCCGAACGGTGAGAACGTAAAGATTGAACCATCAAATCTATTTCATGATCACGAGCTAATCTAGCCTGAGTCATGGCTTCAAGCATCTTTTCATAGTTGATTGGTGCATCATTTTGTGATTGGACTTGAAAAGAGGAAGTGTAATCATGATGAAGTTGTGAGTCGGTCAGATTTTGTGATTGTTGCTTGGACTCACGCATTATTATGTCAAAGATTGATGGTAATTGTTGCTTGGACTCATGCATACTCATCATTTCCAAGATAGATGGTTTTCTATTCTGAGGGTGGATCTGAGTATGACTCTTGGGAATATTGTGGACAAGGTGGAGATGGAGGATAAGTTGGTTGAAAATTGGACTCGGGGGAAGCGAAACCCCATGAACTCTGTGAAGAGTTGAAAGTGGTATGAAAATTATGGTCATAAGATGGGGGGTATGGGTTATATTCATTCGGATAAGACCATTCTGGCACACTAGATTGGTCAAAATTATGATATGCTGGGTTAGTAATATCCGAAAAAGAAGATGGTGTGTAATATGGATTAAAGTTGGAAAAATTATTATATGCCATATCACACAAACACAATCAAAGAAAAACAAAACAAACAAACAAGCAAACAAAAAAGAAAAATTTCTAACCTAAGTTAGGGTAGACCTATGACCTAGACGACTCCTAACTGGTTAGACTGTCCACGGGAGGTAGGGTGCAGACTTTGACCACAAGTTAATCAGCAGGTAAGGGCAAGAGTGGTGGGAGGTTTTCCGTCAAAGACGTTCCTTAATTAAATAACCACCAATCTTCGGATTTTCGGCCCTCAATCCCCTTCCTAGACACTGATTTGACAGGAGTCAACTTCCAGCACTGTTTCCCCCTTTAGGATAATCTCCTAATTGAGTCGAGATGTCCCTAGGGCCAACGTCTACTAAATTTTAATTAGGCTTGGGTTAGTGAGTGCTTGGAATCTGATTTTTGGGCCAAGGAAGGGTGATGAAATCCCCACCTTATCTTGTTAATGGGTTATGCCCTTAGAATAAATTTGTTCAAGTTTACAAAATATGTAAATAAGATTCACTCAAAGCATGAAAATCAACCAAGAGATGAGTCCTATTCTACATGAAATGCGAACATACCTTGCTCCAGCACTCTTCAACAGTAAAATAAACGAATTGAAAAGACACGTGCCTAGGATGCAAACGTCTAATCAATTTTTTATCTTTTTCAAAAAATATTTTACTGTTGATTAATTAGCAGTATACAGGTTTATCACAGAATAAATTTTAACAGAGCAGAAAACAAATCTTGCAATTTGTAGCAACCTGCAGAAAGATCTGTCAGTAATGAACTACTAAGGCCGCGGAAACGCGGCTATTGCCGCGGATCCGCGGCACTGTAGTAGGCTCTGATGCTCTGCCTTCGAGGGCAGAGGCACAGAGTTGCTATATGTCCACTTCTGCTGTTTCCTGTTCTCCAAACCTGCAAACAGAAAGAATAAAAGAATTAATTAATTTTTTTTTAGAGATAAACTTACCGTCCCTCCCCGGCAACGGTGCCAAAATTTTGATTGAGTTATTTCCTGCACACAAAAATAAAGTATTTTAGATTTAAGAATAAGTTGTGCAAGGTGCTCAATTCTAATCCGCGGTAGCAATGGCTATGCGGGTCGTGATCCTCAAGGAGGGACTAGCGATGGAAGCGTTTAAGTAAGTTATCTCTATTTTATGTATTTTCTTATTAACAATGGTATTTACAATGAGATGGGAGAAATAGATTGGAGAAAGGTGGAGTTGGTGATCTATACTAAAGAAATAGAAGAAAGGAAGAAGACTATAAAATACATACCTACCTCTTCAGTCCTACTTACCTTTGATCCTTTTGTGACGACTTACTTTGCTTTGGAAGGCGTTCAAGCATGGGATATAGGATCTGTTCATCGCCATAAGCCATCAAGGGCTCTTCTTCGGCTAAGCAGTCTCGAAGCGACCAGTTCTCACGGTTTGCAAGACATCAGAGAAAATAAACCAAAATAGAAGAACAAGAAGAAAACAACAATAGAAGAATAATAAATAAAAAGAAACAAACTTCAAATTATTTTATTAACAATGAAGGAAAGGACTACTTACATCGATGTCACCTCAATACAAGCTGATCTCCTTCCTCCATGAAAATATCATCTCCTCTCAGTTACATAAAAAAAATAAAAATTACAAAAGGAAAAAGAAAAACCTAAACTAGCCTAAAAGAAACCCTAACTTTGCACTGGATTCTCTATTGTTTTCTGTACGCCCTTTCTGTTACGTCTGCAGGGGTATTTATAGGTGCAGAAGGAGGTAGAGTCCCAACACAACTCTCCCACGAAAACTGATCCCCGGATAAGACTGGATTGCCGCGGAAACGCGGCTTGGGCCGCGTTTCCGCGGCCTGGTAGTGGCAGACGGCCACGCGCTTTGGCGCGTGGCTTCCCCTGGTCCGTCCATCTGGGCGTTGTCTTCTGGAAGTTGCATCCTGTCTCTTTATTTTGGGATTTCGAGATAACTTGGGAAGCAAGTTACCTAGATCTCAAATCTCCCAACATCTTTTTAAACGAATTTCCTTATCTTTGCACTCTCTTTTTGGCTTTTATCCTCATCCTGCAAGTGTTTAGGGTTGAATAGAAGTCTATCCTTCCCTCTTCTTTGTATTTGCAACTATTGCCCTTGTGTAATTGCAATTTTGACAATTATTAATTGTAACTTTTACATTGGGCTTTAAACATGGGCTTTTGGGCTTCTTTTTGGGCTTTATTCTTTTATTTTTATTTCTCAAGGCCTGCACACAATAAATAATAAAATATTAGTAAATGTGCAGAATTATATGAATAAATATGAAAATGTGATAGTAAATGTAATGATAAAAATGCACTTTTCACTACCAATTACATATCTTTCCGTTTTTTTTGGTAACGGGGACAATATTGCTACCCAATCAGGATGTTGCTCCTCCCTAATGAAGCCAGAGTTTATAAGCTTCTTGACCTCTGACTGGATTGTTTCCATTATTTCTGGACAAAACTGTCGCTGCTGTTGTTTGACTGGCTTCACATCTAAATTAATGTTAAGGCGATGCATAGCCACTCGAGGTTCAAGCCTAGGAATGTCCTTATAATTTCAAGCGAAAACATCTATATACTCTCGCATAAGAGATATTAATCTTCTTTCTTGGAGGATGATAGGCTTTCGCTTATAAAGATGGGCTTATGATTAGCCTCATCTCCCAGATTAATCTGGATGACCTTATCTTCCGTGGGTGTTGTTTAAAGCGAATATTCCAGAGAGTGTTTAGGTTTAATCCAAGGATCTGTATCAGACTGGACCATTTCTTCATCTCCGTCTTCCAGGTAGCTTGTTGAAACCATATTTACTGAAAGTTCTCTGAAGATATTGCTGACACTTAATGTCTGATTCCCATGATGACGTGCCAGATGAGTAGTTTTGTATAGTAACTCTTCAGACTCAGAGGTTGACAGAATTGGGGTTGACACATAACCGAAACCCCTGTGAGTTCGATGATAATAATCAGGGGTTTTCCATTTCAGAATGAAAGACCGGAGTAGTGTTCTTCTCCCTTTGCCGAACTTTAAACCAGGACCATTTGTCAGATCATACCCCATGTTTTCCATCATCCTAAGTATATTTGGCTCATATGAGTGAACTGAGGAGATTCGTTTTCGCTTTCTGACTCTCAACGAGACATCAATTTGGACTTGATTCCTCCGAAAAGAATTAGTTTTTGGCCTTTGCATCTTGCTGGGACCATGAAGACCGATCTTGCACATCACCGACATCTTGTCCGTTTCGAAGGATGACTTCATTGGTACATGCAATGATGTTAGAGCATCCATTCCGATCAGGGGTCATTATCCACTTCGGTACTAGTGTCTGATGGCACTGAATCAGAAGCGAACACAGAAAAGTAAGCCAAATTTAACTCTTCATTAATATACCACCCGCCTACATCATCGGCGGTGTTATTAATATTGAGCTTATTGATGCTCGTTACAAGTGGATCTAATTCCCACATGCCCTCTTATTCCACCTCTGGCTCGGTGTCAGCTTCATTAGCAGAGTCTGGTTTCTCTGGTTGTAGGTCCTCATTTGTTTTCAGAGAATCTTGGTACAGGAGGGAGTCTGTGAAATAGTTCTCTACCCCTTGAACGGATGCCTTTCGGCAATCAACATTCGGACTTTCCACTTTCGTCAATGTACTTCATAACTTGGTGGAGAGTGGAGGGGACGATGGAATTATGATGAATCCCACAGTCGTCCTAGCAACAAATTGTATGAAGTATCAGCGTCGATCACATAGCATGTCACTTAAGACTTTAGGTCCCCGATTTGACATTTGAGCTTAATCTTCCCCATTGGGCACGTACCATTGGCATTGAAATCATAAATGGTGGTCTGGGTAGCGCTCAATCGGTGGGTAGGGATCCCTAAGTGCTGCATGACCTGACGAGGCGTGATGCTCAATGCGGATCCTGGATCTACCTGAATGCGGCTTACATCGGACGATCCAATATACCCTGTGAAGTACAAGGGCCGATCATATTTCCCCTTAACCTGCATATCATCTGTCATGAAGGTGATGCAGGGAGCATTTTGGGAGGCATGGAGGCAGTCTTTTACATCCTCCTCGTGTGTTCTGGCTGGAATCTGAGCCATGAAGACCTCAGCATTAACTAGGGCTTCCCTTAGATCTTCTCTCGTTGACTTTGATAGTCTCAGGAGCTCGTAAAGGGTAATTCTGGCCTGAATATTGGCCAATTGAGCCAGGACGTCAAAGCGGTAAGATGTTGTGAATCCTTCTGCGTTGTCCTTTGAGAGAGCCTTAGAAAACTGAAGCTTTTCTCTTTTTCACCAGTTGCTTCGTGGAGGGCTTGGCCGACTCTGTAGTGGGTTTAGGAGGACTTGCCACCATCTCGTCATACTTTTTTATATATGACTGACCCAAACGAGTTTCTGCCACGAGCGATTTATTCAGTTCTACAGCAAGAATGATTGTTTCCTCTTCTGAATCAGTTAGTGAGAGAACATCGATTTCTGCTTCTCGGGAAGAAGCACACACCACATTACAGGACGAAGCTTTCGCCTTGCCTTTGGACCTTCTGTTAGTAACAGTAGTCCATTACTGACTGTCTACAAGATCGGGATGAACCCACATAATTTCCCCCTGAGGTGTGGGAATGGGTACAAGACCCTTCTCTTGTTGGTAATGTGGGTCTGTATTAATTACTCTTAGTTCCCCTTTCGGAATAGGAACTACTTCGACGGTGCTGGAGGCTGTTTTCCAAACTGAAGAAATGATGTCATATTAACGTCACTTTCTTCTGCTCTGGAGGGAGCTTTAGCACTTCTGCATCAATCAGAGCTTGAAGAATGTCTTTGAAACGTAGCAGCTCTTGGTGGGGTGCCCTAACATCCTATGATACAGGCAGTAGTTAGGATTATTGATCTTACCGACTTCTTCAAGACGTCTAGCTTCAGGAAGCTTCAATCTGTTGCTCTTGTTGAGTAACTTGAATAATGAATCAACATATTCATCTTTGAAGGAATATTGCTTGTTGGCTTGAAGAGCCACTTCCCCTGACCGACTGAGGTTTGACAGGGGACTTTGTCTCTGTCGCCAAATTATCTTTTCTCTTTGATTGAAAAGATGTTTTTGGCGTACGTCTTGTCGACTTTTCGGGTCTGGGTTTGTTTTCTTCTGCCTTAACTCTGTCAATAATTTCTTCAGCCTGTTCACCTTGCTGGACCAGTTGCTTCCAGGTGCGACTCTCAGCAACTCCTATTTAGGCTAGGAGTGAAGTTTGTAGATTGTGGCAACATGTTTCTACCAGGGTGGCCTGGGTTATATAGGAGATCGGAGTGCCATGTTCCAAAATCTTTCTACAAATGATTTGACTGACTCTCCCTTTCGCTGCTTTGTGGCCAGGAGAGTAGGCATTATGATCTCCGAGTCATCTTCGAAGAAGCATGTCAGGAAGAGCTTCTCCAGATCACTCCAATTTTTAATGGAGCCTTTTGGGAGTTTCATGAACCATTCAATGGCAAGCCCTTTTAGAGTGCCGATGAACAAACGTGCCAAGATGGCATTGTTATCTACCACATTTCCCGTTTGAGACTTGAAGTAGTAGATATGTTGGTTCGGTGACCCTTTGCCGTCAAGATCTTGTAGGGTTGGAGCTTTGAACTTGGGAGGGTATGGAACAAGGTCCCACTCGGTCGGATATGGCCGGATTACTCCTACTTCTTGGAAGCCTTTCCGGTTGGTAAGGGCTTCCAGACGGTGCTCCAATTGACTCATTCTTTTAGAATGAATATTCCCATGGTCTGGGTTGCCTTCCTCCTTAGACGAGGATTTAGACGACTCAGAAGTAGATTGCTCCTTCTCCTCGATATGTACAGAAGATGAGCTTTCTCCTTCTTTTCATTTGCCTTTAGACTTTTTAGAGGAGGTTTTGTCGATTGACTTCCTCTTGTCTTCAAGCAATTGTGCAAGCATCTGTTTGAGGGAATCGATGGATTCTTGTTGAGAATGTATCATCTCGAATTATTCCCTCTGGACCTGGGCTTGTTGTTCAAAGCGTCTGGCCGTCTCCTCAAGAGTATTTGTCATGTACACGAAGGCTTCCTTCTCTATGGAAGAGTTCGAAGCCTGCGATTCTGCAACGACGGAATGTGATTCATTTACTTCAATGCCCCGAGCTAGGGCACTGTAGTTGATCACACCAGTCCGAGTGCGAGTATGCCGATACACTCTTTCTGGTTCTGTGTCAAACTCATTGGAGCTGACTGCTGGTTGTTTTCCCCTACTCCTGCTTGCCATGTTCGCAGTGACTTCAGGGTACTCTATGTCAGAGAAAGTTCTTCTCCTGTGAGAGCGATACCTTTTGGCAAATCGGAAGATTGGGGTTGATCGTCTGAACACCGACTGTTTGTTCGCATGTAAGCTGCAGCGGCATTTAGAGAGCATTACCGTGATGAGCCGTTCACAGCAACAAGATGGAGTGACTCCTTTTCTTCGTTAAATAATCTCTTAGATCTGTCAGAGGGGGATCAAAGAGATTAGCCTCAGGTTGTCGAGGGCTTTTCAGCTTCTGAGAGCTATCCTTGCGTTGTAAAGCTGGGACGTAGGGTTCTGAGACGCGGAGCTCACGTCCTGTAAGATAGATGCGGCTCTTGCGTTTCGGCTTTGAAACGTGCATCTCGCGCCTCTGCTGAGAAGAGACGCGGACCTCGTGTTGCTAATTGTCGCGTGTGGCTAGTAACACTTGAGAAACGCAGGCCTTCTGGGTCCTGGTATAACTGTAGAGACGCGGGTCTTATGTCTCGGATGAGAAGCATGGACCTCACGTTGCTGATTGTCGCGTTTGGGAGGTGAAACTTTGGAAACACAAGTCCGTTGGGCTTCGTGTTTGGGTTTTCAAACGCGAACTTTGCGTGTCTGACGTGATTTAGAAGAGACACGGGCTTGAACCTTGCACCTGTATTTGCTGGACAGATAGTTATTCCAGCTTCTCGTGCCTGTAGTTGACGCGCACGTCATCTCTATCGTCGCTCAGCGTTCCGGTTACGCCGTAAGGGTTGTTGGGAACCCTCGGTGACTTGGAGCTGAGGAAGGGGATGGGCATGAACGGGCTGAACATCAGCAACGTCCACGTTGCGGGTCTGATGGGAGACGTTGACGCGGGAGTCACGTGTAATATTATCAGCCGTGACACTCTTCTTGTCAGTCGCATCTATCGGGGTCTCAGAGCGGACTTGAGAGCGAGTCCCCGAGGAGACCTTGCGGTACTGCCGCGCCCTAGGGCTCTTGGAGCCAAAGAGAGGAACTCTTCATACTTTGCCTGATCGAACTCCATGACAAGTGATTCGACCATTTTTCCCATGTAGGTGACGTCACTTTGCGCCACGACTTGCTCATGGTAGAGAAAGTAATCCCTAGCGGAGTCGCCAGCTCTTGTTTGGTGGGAAAAAATTGAAGATCGAGGAGTAAATTCTTTGTTTGATTGTAAAGAAAATTACAGCGGATTAATAATCCTCTTACAAGAGAGGGAAAATATTTCAAGCTTGAATCTCCCCTTTGTTTAAAGCTAGGTTCTTACTGTGGCGATGGAAAGTGAATCTTGTTTTTCGTTGACTGGGTAAACGTCAGGTCCTTTAGGAATCCTCTCTTTGGATAGTAGACGAAGTAACACAGCTTCTGTCTACCAAGGATCTCAAAGAGATTGTAGGCAAAAACGAACTTGTACGCAGCAAGTTGTTAAAAAAGTAAAACTCTCTTTTTCTTTTCAGCAGGAGGTCTTGGTATTTCTATGGCTAACAACCGAAGTTCTTCTTACAAGAATTTTTTGACGCTTTTTTCCGACCTCTCTTCCATAGCAAACTAGGCTATTTAAGAGGTTTTATGGGGTAAACGTGTCTCCTAAAAATACTCCATAATGGGGGTTAACTCCCTCATTACGTGGGCAGTAATTGACCCAGTAATGAAGGCAGTTATAACCAAGACGCAGCTTTTGAACCTTGCGTCTTGATACTGAAGTAATGCTTAGAGACGCGGGTTTCTAGTTCCGCATCAAGCTTCACATGAGACGCGGGTTTCAAGCTCCGCGTCTTAGTACTGCAATAATGCTGAGTGGCGGCTTTCGCGCTCCGCGTCTTGGACCTTGCAGTAATATTGAGACGCGAGTTTCAACCCTCGCGTCTTAGTGCTGCGCTAGTAGCGATGACTAGTCTTGCGTCTGGAGTTTGGATTCTACTTTTTAATGACTTGTCTTCAGTGATTTTTAGATAGCGTACAAAAGGTGGTTTCAAAATTTGTTGATATGTTTTGCCTATATGCAAAGGGAGCTTAATATCTCCTCTATATATAGATTCATGTTGAGTATATCTCACATTGAGGAGCTTGACCTCTCTTCTTTACGTGATACACGTGTGTAGGGGGAGCTTTACATCTCGTTTATACATTGTATATTATGCTTTATGTGAGTTAGGGTCTAGTCATCCCTTTTCCATGTAATGCATGTATGCAGAGGGAGCTAACTTTACGTCTCTCTTCTTCATGAATGTATATCGCATATACATCTTTATTGATTGTTTGTCTTCGCCTCCTTATTGATGAATTGGCAAAAAGGGGGAGAAGAATTTAGTGAGTTTATATATGTATGCTTAATATTGGTATTTATGCATATATGTTTTGTTTAGTTTATAGACTTCATTGAATATTTTTATTATTTATTGTTATACATGAGTTAAGGGGGTGCTTCTATGAAGTTTATCTTTAATCCATGCATATATAACTCCATGAGTTTTGTCATCATCAAAAGGGGGAGATTGTTGGCCAAAGGCCTTAGTTTTGATGATGATTAACTCATGTAGTTATAATACTAATGATCCTGTTATTTATTTAGCTTCAGATATTGATCAAGATATTAGTAGATGTCTAGCTTCAACAAAGGAGTTTTGGAGCTAACACATGTAGATTCAAGAGCTCGTACGTCAAGATCGCATCTAGCACTCGGATGGAGTCAAGCTCTTTGGATCGTGTTTGGATCGAGTCAACTTAGAGAAGGAGTTCTATAAGAAGACTTCGATTTATTTAGTTTGTGTTTAGATCTTGTGTAAAGATAGACTAGTGTTGATATGCTCAAGTTCACACAAACACAAAAGTTCAATATGTTTGGTTTTCGGTTTAACCGGTTTTAGATTTCAAGTTCACATATGTATGATTTTCATGAATAGATAAAACCAAAACAAGTTTACATGGTTTAATGTATATTAGATTTCATCTATATACATATATGCTTCATATGTTTAGAAAAACTTATTTTGATGATCATATTCATGTGTTTAGAGTTTTGTAATTAACAATACCTATTTTTGGATTTCATGTCACATGTGTATTGAATTCTATCCATATACAATATGCTTCAAATGTGTTTCAATATCATATTTTTGTATTTATACAAGTTTGGAGAAAATCATATTTCCATTTCAAAATTTGGTTTTTAAAAAATACGATTTTTGTTTAGGGCCAAATATTTTATATCACAAAAATAGTTCAAATAGTTTGTAATATCTATTGATTTTTGGTCAAATATATTTGTTATTGAAAAATCATACAAGAACTTATTTTTTGTGAAATTTATGAGAATTTATGGGATTTTATTGGAGTTAAATTGACCAAGTTTCAAGTCTCATAATTGCTGCCAGAACCAGCTGGCGGTCGCCAGACGGTCGACCGACCAGTGGTCGTCGATCGGCCGATCGATTGATGTGCACAAGATACGTGCACAGGACCAGCCTAGAAGGCCGGTCAACCAGGCGGTCGACCGGGGGTCGACCGGGCGGTCGACCGACTGAAAGTACCCCACTATCGGGTATATATGACCGTTGGGCTGGACTTTTCTGCTGCAATGGTTATATTTTTTTGAGAGGCTATAAATAAGCCATCTCTTGGGCTGTTTTCATACGATTTTTAGATAGCTATTTTCCTATCTATTCAAGTGTTTAGCAGCAAGTTTTGGAAGAGTTTTTGTGACAAAAAGATTTATCTTTTATTTGTTTTAAAGTGTTGGAAAAATCAAAGAAAAGAGAGTCTTTGGGAAATTGGTTTTGATCTTTCTTTACATATCTATTTGGTATTTTTTCCAAGTATTTTTTTTGGTTATTTTTCTTTCCAAACACTTTTTTTTCTCACACTTGACCTATCATCTCTATCCTATTTATAGGATCTTGTTTTTGTGAGAAATATTGTTTGTGGTCTATTGTGATCACCAAGTGTTGTTTGTGGTCTCTTGTGATCACCAAGTTTGTAATCTCTTCTTTGCTTTGGCTTTGTGCCTTGTCCCTCTTGTGTAGAGGTGATTGAGATTGTGGTTTGGCTTGTGCCTTGTCCCTCTTGTGTAGAGGTGATTGTGGTGGAGTTTGGCTTTGTGCCTTTATCCCTCTTGTGTAGAGGTGATTGTTGTTTTGATTTTGTGCCTTGCCTCTTGTGTAGAGGTGTTTATATTAGAGAGAGGAGTTGTGTACTCCTAACCTTATAATTGCAAAATTCCTCGGTGGAGGTTCCCTTTATGGGAGGTCCTGTGTGGGCGTAGTGGAAATCTTTCTGTGTGAAGGCGGGGATATGGAGCAGTGGCTCGAACCTCAAAATATATCTTGGTGTTTACGTTCGATCCACTATCTCTTAACTCTATCTCTCTTATATCTTGCATTGTTTTATATTGCTCATATCTCATACATGCTTGGCATTGTTTGTGTGCCCATACTCGTGTTGAACAAAGAGAGCTTCATATAGCACCTCAACTCTTAATCTAGAGGAATCTCGAGGAGATAGTCCAGAGCCCTTCACGGGAATTCAGCTACACTCTTTGGTTACATGTAGTGTGTTGCAATTAATTTTTAATTTCACATCATTTGTCATTAAATTAGCTACTACACCTATTCACCCCCTTCTAGGTGTATTTTCATATCCTAGGTCCACCCAAAATACAGATGCTGTCACCTCCATCAATTTCCCAATCCCACTGTAAGTTGTATAATATTAGGTTATTTAGATTATTAAGATTATTTAATATGCATGTTACCTAGAACACTGGGATAACTCGGTGGGTAACAATATCAATATATGTAATTAGGATATCGGTACAACAGGAAATATAATGTCGGTGAACAGGACACCAGTATAATAGGACATGTAACAAGTATAACATGAGGGTGTTGTTACCATGTAACAATATTTTCCCAGCAATTATGGTAAAATGGACATTATAGTTGTCAGGTAAATGTCATGTATAATCAATCAAGTTCTTCAGGTAAATCATGATATTCAGAATAAGTAATGACCTGCTGGCATGAATAGAATAATCCGGCAAAATATTTAATCAACTCAGATCCTCAAAGTCATCGATATATCTAAGTCCCAATATATAAGATACAAACTCATCTATATCCAAGTCCCAATATATAAGATACATACTCATCTATATCCAAGCAATCATCACTATCCACTCTTAATTAAGACTATCATACACTCACTTTCATTAAGTTCAAACACAAGATCCAGAAATCCAAGTAACTATTCAATTATGTATATACATGTCACCAGGTCAGGTCAACCCAATCTACGTCTACTCCTCAAACAATATGGACTCTAAGATGCTTCTACGTCTGATAATTAACATCAACAAGACATCAATACTCAAACAATATAATCAGGGGTAAAATAGGGAATACCCATAACTACGGATCCAACTACATCAATCTTATCAGAACACCGATCAAAATCCTCTGAAACGAACACCAATCCTCATGTCAATCAATTCTAACTCTAAGTCCATATCAAACTAAGTATCAGAAGATTAGTTTTTTAATAAGGTAACTTCATATATAATACACTCTCAGAATACAATGAATCCTCATTTAACATATCATCAAGTACATGAATATCAAGTCTGATAAGTACTCTACATAAAATATGAATCTTTAATCTCAAACATGAGCCAATCAACCTCAAAATCAATCAATTTATATTCTAAAATTTATCATAACTAAATCTGAATCTGAAATGGTTACACATGAAATGACATAAGTCCCATACTAAGATCCAACCATATACATATAATATTCAATATCATATAAGGTAACATCAAGAACTACCAAGTACTTTAAATACCACTAAACATATAAGAAACTAATACCTGTCAATCCTGCCTCATCGACTCACCAATTAATCAACATATAATTATTTTACAAGTTCCAATTCACCAAATAATTGTTCGATAAATACTACATATGAGTGATGCTATCTGTCCTCAAATATGAACTAGCTCAGTCAATCTATAAATTGAAACAAGTCACAGTCTAAGGTTATACCACAACTAGTCCTGAGTCAATAATGTCGAACAACAACACATGAAAAGATACTGAATGACACTCAAGTAAGCTATACAATCAAAGTGAACACTCACTAGTACCTCATGAAATGATACAGATAATCATACTTGTTGAACCCGCTCTGTAACGCCCCGATCCCGGCGATACGGGGACGTCACTGCAACGTATATACGTAAGTCCGAATTACCTTCCCGTATATACGCTAAGCATCAGTACAGACAAGAATCAGAGTACGGAAGCAGTGGTGCATTATACATTCCAACACATATATACAATTACAGAATTATCACCAGATGTGATCCAATATTACAATAATATTATATCACAGATGCGCAAATGCGAGAGTACAAGAGATATACAACATATATGAACGGTACAAAGGGAGCTCACATACAAGTATACAAGGAAAGTACAAGTATGAATAGAAAAGGACACTCACGAGTTTAAAAGGAAAACTCGAGAGACTCACAGGGGGCCTGGGAGGATGTGGCTCAGGACGGTCGGCTGGAAATCCACGCTACTGCTGCGTTACTCTGAACACACGCTCCTAGCTCCAAGACCTGGACATGAGAATCCAGGGGAGTCAGTGAAACTCCCCAGGCGAGTAGGATGCAAAAGCCAGGTGGCGAGCCAAGGGTGAGTACAAGAGTCAAGTACAGAAGACAGGAGGGTTAGAACACAAGAGTGATATACAAGAACAGGTATAGCATAATCATGGAACAGGAAATGCAAAGTAAGGCTGATTACAGGCAAAAGTGATTGTATATGCTTAAGTCACGGTCCCATGAGACTAATACATCGAGGGGATAATCCAAACAAGGAAACCCTCATATATATACCCTTGTCTCATGCCACAGAAATCCCAAGCATATAGAATCAGAGTTGCAAATCATATGACAGTCAAAACGGGAATACAAAACGGGAATCACGACATGCATAGCAGATGTAACAGGAATCAATAACTGGAATCTATTATTATTATTACTTGTCTGACCCATATATCTAGGTATGTGACCTGGTGTACGGCCAACCCACATACATCCATATATAAGCAAGCCAAGGGTTGTTAACGGAAGTAGATGGAGAACTGATAGAACTTCTTATAGTGGTTTCCATACACCTGGAACCGGCTTTGGAGGCCAAAGTCCCCCTATTCAGTAATTCAGATTCACTACCGCCAGTACATATATATAATATGTATATATATATATACTTTTATTCCATCACTATAAGCAAGGTATCATTCCGGCATCCATCACTTCCTCCCATACCCCGTACAAGTTGTCCTTTTTATGGCTTATAACATAATTATCAGATTTCGGGAATGAGCAATGTCATAACAGTAATACATAACAGTGATCAGTACATAACAGTAATCAGGTACTACATTCCTCTCTATCGTGATAATTATAAGAATCGGTGTATCATGCTTGGTGTCAAGAGATAGCATGATAAATGGTGATGTATATCAAGTAACATGCATAACAATGGATTGATAATAAGTCTGGGTAAGTCATGACATAACAAGATGGTCTTGCCAGATAGTGCATGTCAGGTGGTCAGGTGATAACATACTGGAAGTTAGGTGATATACATGTGTAAAAGGGAGCATACAACTAACAAGTCTGAAGCAATGACAAGTAGTAACATGGAAGTGACTCAAAGCCCAACGACCACGAAGGTCGGCCACGCATGGTATACGATAAAGAAGCAAGCATATCTTAAGCATGGTACAAGCACAAGATGAAGCTACCATAATACAAGCAATGTAGTGCAATACATGAATATGGAAATAAGAAGCGAAATACTTATCGACCGATGAAACGGGAAACTCAATAGAGGCGAGACTACTTGCATACAAGAAAGTAGCGCGTGAGAATACTCGCCTAAACTCAAAGCGCCGAAAGATCCGAAATCTACGAAATCCGGGGCACGCCATAAACTATGATATATATATGTAGAGTGAAGAGGAGAGAGAAAGAGAGAAGTGAAGATGATGTTAGTCAAGATACAAGTCAAGAAGTATAATATACAACATATAAACCAAGTATAAGATCCAAGTTTGAGAAGGTAAATAACTGTAACAAACAGACAGAATTAGTCGACTAGGGTAGGATGAGTAGTCGACTATAAAGGGGTTAGTCGACTAACAGTCTGGTATAGTCGACTAATACTGGGTTCCAGAGAGTTGATATTCTGATTCAGGAAAAGTTAGTCGACTAGGGTCATAGGGGTAGTCGACTAACAGACATGACAAGTCGACTGATAGTCTAGTCAAGTCGACTAACACTGAGTAACAGAGAGTTGGGTTTTGGTTTCAGGAAAAGTTAGTCGACTAGGGTCAAGGGAGTCGACTAATAGAGGTTTCTAGTCGACTGGGAACTAAGGTAAGTCGACTAAAACTGTGTTTCCTAGAGCTGTGTTTCTCAGGACAGAATAGGTTAGTCGACTAATGGCTAGGTCAAGTCGACTAATCGTGGGAAAACAGCAAACAGAACAGATTTTCTAGGGTTTGTGTTTGATGGCTAAATAATCATGATTGAAGACATAATTGAACATGATATGAAATACACATGTATACTAAGAATTGACTAAGTCTAGATGAGTAAGATCACTCACCAAAGAGAGTGATTGGTCTCCATGAGGTGAGGGAGTGATGGTGGTGGTGATTGAAGGGGTTGATGAAGAAGAAGATGAGCTTTTGTTGGAGTTGATGACCTTGTGGTGGCTTCCATGGAGATGAAGGAGGAAGAAGATGACCTTGTTGTTCCTTAGGGAGTTGGTGGTTGTTGTTGTAGTGATGGAGATGAAGAGGAGTTGGAGATTAGGGCTTTGGTGAAGAGAAGAGAAGAGAAGAGAAGAAAGAAAGTTGAAGTGAGAATGAATAAAGAAAGGAGAGGAAAAGTATTTATAGGTTTTGACTTTTGTGAAGGAGGTGCAAATATGATAGAAGAGAGGGGGTTTTTTGTAAAGTGGGGAGGTGAGGTGTCCCTCACTTGGCCACTTGGCCGCCATGGGGGAGAGAGAGAATGAGTGGGATTTAAAAAGGATTAGGTGAAAGTGAGTGGGATTATGTGGAAATTGGAATTATTGGAAAATTGGAAAAGGCTTTGGTTAGTGGAGGAAGGAAAGAAATAAAGGAAAAGAAAAAGGAAATAAATTGGAATAAGGAAAGATATTCCCTTGGAAAAAAGTGGAATAATGGAAGTGACGGATTCCCGGAACTGAGTCGTGGATGCTGAAATCTTTCGGGAAAATACCGAATCGTCCGAAATTCAAGTATCTCGGAACGACCCGAAATAATTACCAAAAATCAATAATAATATATATAAGACAATAGTGAAATCCGTTTGAAGAAATACTTTATAGTTTTAAAACTAAAAATCTCGGAATCAGTTATCTACCGACTCCGATGGAATTTCATAAAATCATAAAATCCTCAGAAAAAGAATGTAGGTAGAAAATATGATTCTAAGGAATAAAGCCTAAAGGACCATCATGAAATTCCAAACTGTTTGAGAATTAAAAATCCAGGAATCGGTCAGCGGCACTGGCCGACACCGGTTTTGAAGACTTTCATTTTAATTCAGAAAAATCTAGAAAATCATAAAAAATATATAATATTGGAAAATGATATTTAAAACTAAAATCGGTCAATTCTAATTATCAGAATGTCTAAATCGAGTAATACTCTAGGATCGGGCCTTCGGTTCAGACTAGGGCTGACTCCGAATCCACGAATCCAAATCCAAGACAAAACAGTTATATAAGGAATTCATAATACAGAATAAATACAGGAAACAAATCGAAAAATACGATCGAAAAATCTGAATACGCAACTAAGTACGTATTCCGGGAACGGGGTATTACAATCCACCCACCTTACAAAAATTGCGTCCTCGCAATTTCGTTAAGGGGTAAATTGAATACAAAGGGGACAGCGGTGGAATCTATACCAATTAAGATATGAAGCACTATAGGTAGGGCTCTCAAGCTGGCTGAATAATAATCATCCTCTGCACTGCCGGCTGATGATGTCGTGGCTGTGTAGTAAATCTTTAGAATAATACTGAATAATACTGAATAATACTGATGATGTCGTGGCTGTGTAATAAATGAGCCAGAATACCGAAGATAAAGAAAACCCTGATAATCCTGAGCATAATAAGGAAGGCCGATAATTTAAGAATCCCGAATACTCAGCATCAATCACTCTGAACAATATAGTAGAGAATATAGAATATCCGTAGAGTATTCCGACTGCTGTCTTCTGAAATTAGCCAGATCAAGATCGATCTGGAGAATACCAAGCTTCATAGAATTGGTCGAAGAGATCACATAATAGCTTCATTCTGAACCAGCCACTACCTCTCTAGTCTAGTCATATCTTAAAATAGTATAAGCTTCATAAAACCAAAACATGGAAGGGATATGGAAAGGATTTAGGAATCAAAGGAAAGATAGTCAAGGGGATTTGAAATCAAAGGAAAGATAGTCAAGAAATAGATAACTCTGCACTTGCAGTTGGAATGTATAACCAAGACTCATGTATTCCAGTTGCAAATCTCATTACCATTAATTTGCCCTCTGGACGTACTGAGGAAGTTAGAGCCTAAGCTCTGATACCATCCTGTAACGCCCCGATCCCGGCGATACGGGGACGTCACTGCAACGTATATACGTAAGTCCGAATTACCTTCCTATATACGCTAAGCATCAGTACAGACAAGAATCAGAGTACGGAAGCAGTGGTGCATTATACATTCCAACACATATATACAATTACAGAATTATCACCAGATGTGATCCAATATTACAATAATATTATATCACAGATGCGCAAATGCGAGAGTACAAGAGATATACAACATATATGAACGGTACAAAAGGGAGCTCACATACAAGTATACAAGGAAAAGTACAAGTATGAATAGAAAAGGACACTCACGAGTTTAAAAAGGAAAACTCGAGAGACTCACAGGGGGCCTGGGAGGATGTGGCTCAGGACGGTCGGCTGGAAATCCACGCTACTGCTGCGTTACTCTGAACACACGCTCCTAGCTCCAAGACCTGGACATGAGAATCCAGGGGAGTCAGTGAAACTCCCCAGGCGAGTAGGATGCAAAAGCCAGGTGGCGAGCCAAGGGTGAGTACAAGAGTCAAGTACAGAAGACAGGAGGGTTAGAACACAAGAGTGATATACAAGAACAGGTATAGCATAATCATGGAACAGGAAATGCAAAGTAAGGCTGATTACAGGCAAAAGTGATTGTATATGCTTAAGTCACGGTCCCATGAGACTAATACATCGAGGGGATAATCCAAACAAGGAAACCTCATATATATACCCTTGTCTCATGCCACAGAAATCCCAAGCATATAGAATCAGAGTTGCAAATCATATGACAGTCAAAACGGGAATACAAAACGGGAATCACGACATGCATAGCAGATGTAACAGGAATCAATAACTGGAATCTATTATTATTATACTTGTCTGACCCATATATCTAGGTATGTGACCTGGTGTACGGCCAACCCACATACATCCATATATAAGCAAGCCAAGGGTTATTAACGGAAGTAGATGGAGACTGATAGAACTTCTTATAGTGGTTTCCATACACCTGGAACCGGCTTGGAGGCCCAAAGTCCCCCTATTCAGTAATTCAGATTCACTACCGCCAGTACATATATATATATATGTATATATATATATATACTTTTATTCCATCACTATAAGCAAGGTATCATTCCGGCATCCATCACTTCCTCCCATACCCCGTACAAGTTGTCCTTTTTATGGCTTATAAACATAATTATCAGATTTCGGGAATGAGCAATGTCATAACAGTAATACATAACAGTGATCAGTACATAACAGTAATCAGGTACTACATTCCCTCTATCGTGATAATTATAAGAATCGGTGTATCATGCTTGGTGTCAAGAGATAGCATGATAAATGGTGATGTATATCAGTAACATGCATAACAATGGATTGATAATAAGTCTGGGTAAGTCATGACATAACAAGATGGTCTTGCCAGATAGTGGCATGTCAGGTGGTCAGGTGATAACATACTGGAAGTTAGGTGATATACATGTGTAAAAAGGGAGCATACAACTAACAAGTCTGAAGCAATGACAAGTAGTAACATGGAAGTGACTCAAAGCCCAACGACCACGAAGGGTCGGCCACGCATGTATACGATAAAGAAGCAAGCATATCATAAGCATGGTACAAGCACAAGATGAAGCTACCATAATACAAGCAATGTAGTGCAATACATGAATATGGAAATAAGAAGCGAAATACTTATCGACCGATGAAACGGGAAACTCAAATAGAGGCGAGACTACTCGCATACAAGAAAGTAGCGAGTGAGAATACTCGCCTAAACCTCAAAGCGTCGAAAGATCCGAAATCTACGAAATCCGGGGCACGCCATAAACTGTGATATATATATGTAGAGTGAAGAGAAGAGAAAGAGAGAAGTGAAGATGATGTTAGTCAAGATACAAGTCAAGAAGTATAATATACAACATATAACCAAGTATAAGATCCAAGTTTGAGAAGGTAAATAACTGTAACAAACAGACAGAATTAGTCGACTACTAGGGTAGGATGAGTAGTCGACTAATAAAGGGGTTAGTCGACTAACAGTCTGGTATAGTCGACTATACTGGGTTCCAGAGAGTTGATATTCTGATTCAGGAAAAGTTAGTCGACTAGGTCATAGGGGTAGTCGACTAACAGACATGACAAGTCGACTGATAGTCTAGTCAAGTCGACTAACACTGAGGAACAGAGAGTTGGGTTTTGGTTTCAGGAAAAGTTAGTCGACTAGGGTCAAGGGAGTAGTCGACTAATAGAGGTTTCTAGTCGACTGGGAACTAAGGTAAGTCGACTAAAACTGTGTTTCCTAGAGCTGTGTTTCTCAGGACAGAATAGGTTAGTCGACTAATGGCTAGGTCAAGTCGACTAATCGTGGGAAAACAGCAAACAGAACAGATTTTCTAGGGTTTGTGTTTGATGGCTAAATAATCATGGATTGAAGACATAATTGAACATGATATGAATACACATGTATACTAAGAATTGACTAAGTCTAGATGAGTAAGATCACTCACCAAAGAGAGTGATTGGTCTCCATGAGGTGAGGGAGTGATGGTGGTGGTGATTGAAGGAGGTTGATGAAGAAGAAGATGAGCTTTGTTGGAGTTGATGACCTTGTGGTGGCTTCCATGGAGATGAAGGAGGAAGAAGATGACCTTGTTGTTCCTTAGGGAGTTGGTGTTGTTGTTGTAGTGATGGAGATGAAGAGGAGTTGGAGATTAGGGCTTTGGTGAAGAGAAGAGAAGAGAAGAGAAGAAAGAGAAAGTTGAAGTGAGAATGAATAAAGAAAGGAGAGGAAAAGTATTTATAGGTTTTGACTTTTGTGAAGGAGGTGCAAATATGAGTAAGAGAGGGGGGTTTTTGTAAAGTGGGGAGGTGAGGTGTCCCTCACTTGGCACTTGGCCGGCCATGGGGGAGAGAGAGAATGAGTGGGATTTAAAAGGATTAGGTGAAAGTGAGTGGGATTATGTGGAAAATTGGAATTATTGGAAATTGGAAAAGGCTTTGGTTAGTGGAGGAAGGAAAGAAATAAGGAAAAGGAAAAAGGAAAATAAATTGAATAAGGAAAGATATTCCCTTGGAAGTAAAAGTGGAAATAATGGAGTGGCGGATTCCCGGAACTGAGTCGTGGATGCTGAAATCTTTCGGGAAAATACCGGAATCGTCCGAAATTCAAGTATCTCGAAAGAACGAAATAATTACCAAAAATCAATAATAATATATAGACCAATAGTGAAATCCGTTTGAAGAAATACTTTATAGTTTTAAAACTAAAATCCCGGAATCAGTTATCTACCGACTCCGATGGAATTTCATAAAATCATAAAATCCTCCAAAAAAGAATGTAGGTAGAAAATATGATTCTAAGGAATAAAGCCTAAGGACCATCATGAAATTCCAAACTGTTTGAGAATTAAAAATTTAGGAATCGGTCAGCGGCACTGGCCGACACCGGTTTTGAAGACTTTCATTTTAATTCCAGAAAAAATCTAGAAAATCATAGAAAATATATAATATTGGAAAATGATATTTAAAACTAAAATCGGTCAATTCTAATTATCAGAATGTCTAAATCGAGTAATACTCTAGGATCGGGCCTTCGGTTCAGACTAGGGCTGACTCCGAATCCACGAATCCAAATCCAAGACAAAACAGTCATATAAGGAATTCATAATACAGAATAAATACAGGAAACAAATCGAAAAATACGATCGAAAAATCTGAATACGCAACTAAGTACGTATTCCGGGAACGGGGTATTACACGCTCTGATACTAATTGTTGGTCCCGAGATGATGCCAATTGTGGATCTAAAATACAATGTCACACATATACTAAACAAAGAATGATTAGAGTTAAAAAAATAAAGCACTTGCAATAAAAGGAAATTAAATCTCAGAAAAGTTAAGCAAACGCAAACAGAGATTTATCCTGGTTCGGTCCTCGTGACCTACATCCAGTCCCCAAGCCACCCGCTTGAGATTTTCCTTTATCCTTTGACTTTGTACACCCAAAATCAACACCTTGTATCTCACTTGACAAATCCCTTTGCCAAATGTATACAACTTTTCTTCTACACCAAGAAGACGCCCTTGTACAATGCTCCTCTTTGAATGATTACAACTGATCTATAAGCCTTGAATCTGAATGTGCTTGTGGACAAGGTCTCTTATAGTGTGAACTTTCAGAAATCTTCACAATAGAGTAAGAATTGGTGAAGAAACAGAAAGTAAACAGTTTTCAGAAAAACAGAATTTTTGAAGAGAGTTTTTTAGGCTGAAAACTTGAGATTTGAATTTGTGAATTGATCCTAGGACAACACCCCTATTTATGGTGAAATCTATAGTCAGTTAGGGTAGTTATCAGGACAAATTTGAATTTTTAAACGTTGAATAAAACACCAGAATTCACTAACTGCACAGCAGTTATAAACTGCTGTTAGTCGACTAGGGTAGGAGGGTAGTCGACTAAAGAACAAAATTTACAAAGGTTAGTCGACTGATATATGGGGCAAGTCGACTATACATAGGCTGATACGGATACTAAGTTTCTGAAAACTGTTTTTAGTCGACTATATAGACATGGGTAGTCAACTAGAGAAGGGTTAGTCGACTATACTTAGAGGTCAAGTCGACTAATTTTGATGCCAGAAAACAACAGAAAGTTAAGATATTTTTTAGAAGAACTTAGTCGACTGGGGATTTTCTCAAGTCGACTATAGGTTAGGGTAGGTCGACTATACTTAGAGGTCAAGTGATTGGTCGCTAATGTTGTATATTTAGTATCATATTTTTATACTTATTTTAGAATAAAATCTACATTGTCCTAATTAAATGTCTAATTTATTTGCAGGCCCATTCCTTAAGGAGATGAAGAAAAGAGCCCAAAAGCCCACCAAAATTTTGAATTAAATCAGAATTAATTCGAGCTCACTGAATCAGGGCAAAATCAAGAGGTTGAAAACCGGTTGAGAAGAATCCTCTCATAATCGATCGGTTAAAGCCAAGAATCAAGGCCATTTCGTCACAATACTGGACTCAAACGAGAAAACAACTGAAGATAAAAGCAGAAGGAAAAAGCAGGAAACCCACCAACAGAACGCGGCCAAAGCCGCGTTTCCACGGCTGTTTGAAAGTTGTTGGAAGAGCGTTTGCTCCCCCAATCTTCCCGGGATTCTCCTCGTGTGGGTTTGCCTATAAAAAGCCAGTATTTGCACTAAAAATGGGACGACCATGCAGAGATAGGATTTAGCCTAGTTTTCATTCTTTGTAGTTTAGGTTTTTCTTTTCTTTTTATGTAATTTGTATGTAAGCTTAGGTTAGATGAAGATTCATGTAAGTAAGAGAGAGAGAGGCTTAGTGAGAGTGACACCGATGTACCCTCCTCCTTTTCCATTGTTTCTGCAAGCAATAAAGGTAAACATTTTGTTTATGTTCGTATTTCTTTTGTTTTCTTCTTCCTCTTTCTACTTTACCTCTTTTGTTTTTGATGAGCTTGCAAGTGAATCCAGAAGTATAAGTATACAAAAGCCTTTGTGAGTGCCAACGATACTTCATGAAGACGTTCTCCTCCTCAAGATCTGTATCACTTCATTCTTGTAAGGATTGATGATATAATGCGAACAGGGACTGAGCTCGATCTTATGACCTATGCGTTGAACGCCTCCAAGCAAGGTAGAACATGCAAGGGTTCCAGGTAAATCATCAACCAAACTAGGTGAGTACTTCTTTCATCTTCTTTCTTTTCTTTTATTTCTGTAAATTAAATCACCAACACCATATCTTCCAAATCACTTCTTTCCCAAACTCATTTGTACATAGTCACTTTCTTTCCCTTTCTTTGTAAATAGTCATTCTCCATTCTTTCCACTTTCTCATTCTACCGTTTTCTTTCTAACTTTAACATAATTCTTTTTCCTTTTTTATTTCTAAAAAATAAAGAAGAACATTTGTTTGTTTTCATAAAGATTTCAATAAAGAACCTTGAACGCTTCCATCGCAAACCCTCCTTGTGGATCACGACCCGCATAGCCACTTGTTATAGCGATAAGAATTGAGCACTTACACATCTCTATTTCTAAATCTAAAATTTCGTATTTGTGTGCAGATTTAGCTTCAATCA
>JAVJIF010014651.1:0-96173 GCA_038442645.1 Agave tequilana
TGAATAGGTGACAATGCTAAACAAGGGGCAAATAAAAATTTAAAGCTACAACAATCACAAGATGAATGCAAGCAAGTAAGTATGACAATGAATATGATGAGCAAGTAATAAGTGCAAGCAAAATAGAGTAAGGATTGCAAGAATGTAAACCAATCGCAAACACAAGGATATGTTATCGAGGTTCGAGCACCCAGCTCTACTCCCCGCCTTCCCCAGAAGGATTCTAGCTACTTCCACTATCACAAAGAACAATTACAATGGAGTACCCAACTCCTACAATCTCAAGAACAAGTAATTATCTTGGTAGTCAAAAGACCACAAACTCTCTCTTTCAAAAATCTCTTCCCTTACAAAGGTCCTTAGAGAATAATGAGTAGAATTGAAGCTCTTTGTGTAAGGAAAAGAAATTGAAATCAGAGAAAAACTTTGAAAACCCTTCAGAAATTTGAGAGAATTTAGCACAAAAACCAAGAACTTTGAAAGCCTTAAACTTTTGAATTTTAGCAATAATAGTTGTTGTAACCAATCTCTCCCCAAACACCCCTATTTATAGGAGAGGGCTAGGGTTTAGGGATAAACATATTTACTGATGTTTAGGAGGTAATTAGATCAAAATATATCCTTAAACGAATTTTTAAACACAAAAGAAAAAATAACCAGCACTTAAAAAATCTGCCCGTTACTGTTCAACGGCTACATCGGTCGACCGGGCCGGTCGACCGGTAGTACAAAATTCCGACCGTTACAGGCTATCGGTCGACCGACCCGGTCGACTGATACAAACTGTGACTCAAAAATAAACATCGGTCGACCGCCCGGTCGACCGACAGACATGCACACGGATACGTGCATTCTGCCAGGACCTCGGTCGACTGGTCCGGTCGACCGGACCAGCCTGACATAGACTCGGTCGACTGTCGGTAGACTGCCGTCGACCGGATCAGGTCAGAAAAACGAAATAAAGACAGAATTTTGAGAAGAAAAATATTTTAACAAAACTATTTTAAACAAGAATTCAGTATGTAACATAAAAGAAATTTGTAGAAGAAAGATTTTGTACTAAAATATTTTTGTATATTTTATAGGAAATAAACTAAGAAATAGTATATGCGCAAAAAACGTGTGTGATTGAGCTTCAAACCTATCCACTATTCTTTAACATACTATAAACTGAAAAACAAAATACATGAAGACTTCTTGAGCTATCTTCAAGTCTTTGAGCCATCCAATGCCTTGCTAGTGCTTCTCTTCTATGATCCTTCCTTGATGTGCAATTTGCCTTCCTTGCTTGGTGGAACTTAGAAGTTCTTGCAATAGCTAAGCAAATGGTCTCTAAACATGGTACAAGACCTGAAACTCATCTTAGCAAACTTGTTAGTACCAAATAGCACTAATTTGGTTTGTCATCATCAAAACACAAAAACAATTGGAGAGTGTAACCTCTTGGGCTAACAATCTCCCCCTTTTTGATGATGACAAAACAAATAGGCTATTAACAAAAATATAGGGAGGAGAAAACTCCCCTCAAATTATGCTATAATTAAAAACACAATAATATGCTCTAGATACCAATAATTGAAATGATGCACCAATTATTGAAACCAACAAACACAATATATAAAACACAAAAATTGCTCTTGATACCAAAAATACCTAAAACAACTAAAACACAAGAATTTATTTAAAACACAAAAATTCATAAAACATATAAATTCATATGGAACCAAGACCAAATGAACTTATTTTTGTCCATGTAAACTTATTCTCCCCCTTTTTGTCATACATCAAAAAGGGTTATGAAAAACATGTTTATTCAATAATACAAACATTAAGTTCTCCATAAATAAACGAAAATCTAGCAAAATCAAGAGGTTTAGTGAAAATATCGGCTAGTTGTAAATCCGTGGAAACATAATCAATATCTATATCACTTTCTCAAAATGATCTCTAAGAAAGTGATATCTAATCTCAATGTGCTTGGTCTTACTATGTTGATTTGCATTTTTGGTCATGTGTATAGTACTAGTATTATCACAAAATATTTTTATATGATCAAAGTGCAAATCAAAATCAAGAAGAGTATGTTTCATCCAAAGGACTTGTGCACAACAAGCCCCCGCGGCAACATACTCCGCCTCGGCGGTTGAGAGAGCTACGGAATTTTGTTTCCTAGAGGACCATGAAACAAGACAATTACCAAGAAATTGACATGTCCCACTAGTACTCTTTCTATCTACTCTACAACCCGCATAGTCGGCATCCGAATAACTAGTCATTGAAAATCTATAGTCTTCGGATACCAAAGACCCATTCCAATAGTGCCCTTAATATAACGAATAATGCGTTTTACCGCAATAAGATGAGACTCTTTAGGACACGATTGAAATCTAGCACAAAGACACACACTAAACATGATATCCGGCCTACTTGCCGTCAAATATAAAAGACTTCCTATCATGCTTCTATATAATTTAATATCAACACTTTTACCTTGTTCGTCCTTATCAAGCTTGGTTGTAGTTGCCATTGGAGTGTTGCAAGCCTTTGATCCTTCAAGCCCAAACTTCTTTACTAGCTCCTTTGCGTACTTGGCTTGGTTAATGAAGGTTCCGTCTTGCAATTGCTAGATTTGGAGTCCAAGGAAGAAATTGAGCTCACCCATGGAAGACATTTCAAATTCTAGTTGCATTACCTTCTCAAACTCCTTGCATAAAAGCTCATTAGTAGATCCAAAAATTATATCATCAACATAAATTTGCACAATTAAAATATCATTATTAACATGCTTAGTAAAAAGAGTTGTGTCTACTTTGCCTTTAATAAAATCATTTGAAATGAGAAAACTAGAAAGCCTTTCATACCAAGCTCTTGGAGCTTGTTTTAATCCATACAAAGCTTTATCAAGTTTAAAAACAAAATCGGGATGAACATGATCAACAAAACCGGGAGGTTGAGCAACATAAACTTCTTCATTAATAAGACCATTCAAAAATGCACTTTTCACATCCATTTGAAAAAGTTTAAAATTTTTAAAACATGCAAAAGCTAGTGTCATCCGTATGGCTTCAAGCCGTGCTACGGTGCAAAGGTCTCCTCAAAGTCAATTCCTTCAACTTGAGTGTAACCTTGGGCCACTAACCTAGCTTTATTCCTAATGACATTTTCGGACTCATCCATTGTTTCTAAAGATCCACTTAGTACCAATTATTAGTCTATCGTGGGGCTTAGGAACAAGGTGCCAAACTTGGTTGCGCTCAAATTGATTGAGTTCCTCTTGCATGGCAAGCAACCAATATGGGTCCGTCTCGGCTTCGAGAATGCCTTTGGGTTTCAAAATGAGAAATGAAAGCAAAGTTACCACATAGGTCATGGAGTTTGGAGCGCGTTGTGACTCCTTTAGATGCATCACCCAAGATGAGCTCCTTAGGATGATTTGTAGCGTATCTCCAAGCTTTAGGAAGCGGTTGAGTGCTTTTCTCCTTATCCTCTTGAACTTCACCAATAGGATCTAGCTTTTCTTCTTGAGCGGGTGAGTCCTTTAAGGATAGTCTCTCCATGTCTTCACCTAATGGTTCAAACTCTACAACATTCTCAACAAACACATTAGATTCTTCAAACTTAACATGCATGGATTCTTCAATGGTTTGAGAAGATCTAATGAAAACTCTATATGCTTTGCTAGTAGAGGAATATCCAACAAAGATAGCCTCATAAGCCTTAGCATCAAATTTACCCAAATTATCCTTAGTATTCAAAACAAAACACTTGCATCCAAAAACTTTAAAATATGCAACATTAGGTTTTCTAGAATGATACATTTCAAATGATGTTTTTGAAGAATTTTTGCACAAATAAATACGATTTGATATATAGCATGCGGTGTTTAGGCCTCGGCCCATAAATATTGAGGGAGGTCATATTCACTTATCATTGTCCTAGCCATCTCTTGAAGTGTTCTATTTTTCCTTCTACAACTCCATTTTGTTGTGGAGTTCTAGGACAAGACGTTTCATGCTTAATTCCCTTTTCATCACAATAAGTCATGAAGAGTTGGTTAATAAACTCACCACCTCTATCACTCCTTATTCTCAAAATTGGAAAAACCCTTTTCTTTTTCAACTCTTTTTCGAAAAATCTTAAAATGAGAAAAAGTTTGATCTTTATTTTGCAAAAAGAAAACCCAAGTAAAACGGGAGAAATCATCAACTAAAACAAATGCAAATCTACTTCCATTTAAACTCTTAGTTTTAGTTGGTCCAAAAAGATCCATATGAATTAATTCTAAAGGCCTAGTTGACATGATATCCTTGATTGGTTTAAAGGAAGACTTGGTTTGTTTCCCAAGTTGGCACGCATTACAAATGCGGTCTTTCTCAAAATCCAAGCAAGGTATACCCTTCACCAATTCCTTTGAATTAATCCTAGAGATATGGTCAAAAGATGCATGTCCTAATCTTCTATGCCAAAGCCAAGAATTTTCATCAAAAGCATTTAAGCATTTAGTAGAACAATCTAAATTAAGCATGTCAATTATATAAACATTATTATCACGAAAACCGGTAAGAATACAAACATCGGATTTAACATCAAAAATCTTGCATGAGGAATCATCAAAAACAACTTTAAGTCCACGGTCACAAAGTTGACTAATGCTAAGCAAATTATGTTTTAAAACCATCTACTAAAACAACATTCTCAATAATAGGAGATGCACCAATTTGAATGTTACTTATACCGATGATAGTTCCTTTGGAGTCATCCCGAAGGTGACGGTGCCACCTTCCATGTACCTTGATAGGGTTGTGAAGTTGTTGATATCCCACGTCATGTGCCTCGAACAACCACTATCAAGGTACCACCGCTCCCTACGTCTTGGAGCCTTGGTGTGTACCTACATCAAACATTTAGGACTTGATTTTGGTACTCACATTTTCTTGGGTCCATGAGGGTTAGAGTCATTAACCCAAACAAGATTATTTGAACTATGCAATTTATCATAACAAAATTTAGCTAAATGTCATTTTTGCCACAATAAGTACATCTATACACTCTACCATATCTAAAAGCATAGTGAGTGTGTGATTTGTGAGCATGGGCATTGTGAGCATGAAAAGATTTAGCATGAGAAGTATTATTGAAGTGTGAGCATGTGGAATTTTAGCATGAGAATCTTTAACATGAGAAGTGTGCTTTTTGGAAAAATTCTTCAAGCTTCTTGGTGTTAAAAGCACAATCTTTCAAAATCTTTTCAAAATCAACCATTTTGGTTCTTAAGGAAGAAATTTCTTTATTATCAACAATAGGGGTTTACCCTTGCAAGAAATCTTATAAGCGTCAAATTCATTTTGAATTGAAACAAGATTGGAAGAAAGATCATCTTTTTCTTTTGAAACCAAAGCAAGTTGATTTTAAGAAAAGCAACTTCTTTTTGTAATTTAAAGCATTCCATTTCTTGTTATCATAAGTTTCGGAAAGCTCTACAAAAGCATGAACTAGAACTTTCTTACTCAAATTATCATCATCATCATCAAGGGATTGAGGGGTTACCTTAGGTGTGTTTGCCATGAAACACATATTAGCTTGATCCACCTCCTCTTCGGACTCGCTTTCCGAATCCCATGTTGCTTTGTAGGCTTTCTTCTCCTCCGGTTTCTTTGGCTTGAAGGAGGAAGTCATCTTCTTCTTGAACTCCGGACAATCCGCCATGATGTGTTCGGCTTTGCGGCAATTATAGCAAATGATCTTCCGCTCGTCTTTACCTTCGAATCTTCTCCGGAAGTTGAACTTGTTCTTTCGGTACAACCTCTTGACATTCCGCACAAGTAGAGTTAGCTCCTCATCTTCTTCTTCGTCTTCATCATCGTCATCATTGGTGGATGAAGTCTTGAAGGCAATGGAATTCTTCTTTGAAGTAGTTGCCTCATCTCTTGCTTCTTCTCCATCTCATGGGTCTTTAGGTTCCCAATGAGACTAATGATGTCCATCTCGTCCTTGTCGTTCAACTCCTTTAAGGTGGTGGCCTTGATCTCCCAAGATGATGGAAGAGCCCGTATCACTTTGCGCACCTTTTGATCATTGGAGATGACGTCACCTAATGAAGAAAGACCATTTGTAATTTTAGTGAAACGAGTAATCATACAATCAATGAATTCATCATCAAGCATTTTAAATGATTCATATTGAGACCTCAAGAGATCTATCTTAGCTCTCTTGACTTGTGAAGTCCCTTCATGTGTGACCAACAAGTGTTGCCAAATCTCATAGGCGGATTGGCAATGAATTACCCGTGTAAGGTCATCCTCATTCAAGGTGGTTAATAGGGAGTTTTGGGCTTTGGAGTTAGCCTCATATTCTCTAAAGTTGAAGTCGGTCCAAGTGCTCTCATCACTATCGGGTGCTACATAGGGTTTGGTCAAAGACTTAGCCACTAAACTACCTAGTGATTGCAAAAAGATAGTCATCCTAACCTTCCAAATAGGGAAGTTGAGTCCATCAAATTTAGGTGGGGTTTTAATGTTGTCGGCCATGTTTACTAGTGTATGAATGGATGAATGAAAAGTTGATTAGCAATATTTTAAGGATCTCTCTATGGATGTTAAGCCAAACCTAGAGTCCAGGCTCTGATACCAATTGAAAAGTCACCTAGAGGGGGGTGAATAGGTGACAATGCTAAACAAGGGGCAAATTAAAAATTTAAAGCTACAACAATCACAAGATGAATGCAAGCAAGTAAGTATGACAATGAATATGATGAGCAAGTAATAAGTGCAAGCAAAATAGAGTAAGGATTGCAAGAATGTAAACCAATCGCAAACACAAGGATATGTTATCGAGGTTCGAGCACCCAGCTCTACTCCCCGCCTTCCCCAGAAGGATTCTAGCTACTTCCACTATCACAAAGAACAATTACAATGGAGTACCCAACTCCTACAATCTCAAGAACAAGTAATTATCTTGGTAGTCAAAAGACCACAAACTCTCTCTTTCAAAAATCTCTTCCTTACAAAGGTCCTTAGAGAATAATGAGTAGAATTGAAGCTCTTTTGTGTAAGGAAAAGAAATTGAAATCAGAGAAAAACTTTTGAAAACCCTTCAGAAATTTGAGAGAATTAGCACAAAAACCAAGAACTTTGAAAGCCTTAAACTTTTGAATTTTAGCAATAATAGTTGTTGTAACCAATCTCTCCCCAAACACCCTATTTATAGGAGAGGGCTAGGGTTTAGGGATAAAACATATTTACTGATGTTTAGGAGGTAATTAGATCAAAATATATCCTTAAACGAATTTTTAAACACAAAAGACAAAAATAACCAGCACTTAAAAAATCTGCCCGTTACTGTTCAACGGCTACATCGGTCGACCGGGCCGGTCGACCGGTAGTACAAAATTCCGACCGTTACAGGCTATCGGTCGACCGACCGGTCGACTGATACAAACTGTGACTCAAAAATAAACATCGGTCGACCGCCCCGGTCGACCGACAGACATGCACACGGATACGTGCATTCTGCCAGGACCTGTGTCGACTGGTCCGGTCGACCGGACCAGCCTGACATAGACTCGGTCGACTGTCGGTAGACTGCCGCGTCGACCTGATCAGGTCAGAAAACGAAATAAAGACAGAATTTTGAGAAGAAAAATATTTTTAACAAAACTATTTTAAACAGGAATTCAGTATGTTAACAAAAAGAAATTTGTAGAAGAAAGATTTTGTACTAAAAATTTTTGTATATTTATAGGAAATAAACTAAGAAATAGTATATGCGCAAAAACGTGTGTGATGAGCTTCAAACCTATCCACTATTCTTTAACATACTATAAACTGAAAAACAAAATACATGAAGACTTCTTGAGCTATCTTCAAGTCTTTGAGCCATCCAATGCCTTGCTAGTGCCTTCTCTTCTATGATCCTTCCTTGATGTGCAATTTGCCTTCCTTACTTGGTGGAACTTAGAAGTTCTTGCAATAGCTAAGCAAATGGTCTCTAAACATGGTACAAGACCTGAAACTCATCTTAGCAAACTTGTTAGTACCAAATAGCACTATTTGGTTTGTCATCATCAAAACACAAAAACAATTGGAGAGTGTAACCTCTTGGGCTAACACGTCATGCCCTTCGGACTGAAGAATGCAGGGGCAAACATATCAAAGGGCCATGAATGTCATTTTTCATCAGCAAATACGCAAAACGGTGGAATGTTATGTTGACGACATCGCGGTGAAAAGTCGCACTAAAGACGATCACATATCCGACCTGAAGGTTGTCTTTGATATCATGCGGGCTCATCAATTGAAGATGAATCCCACCAAGTCCTTCTTGGGGGTGGCCAGTGGCAAATTCCTAAGATTTGTTGTAACCTCCACGGGAATTCATCTGGACCCAGAAAAGGTTCGCGCTATCCAGGAAATGCAACCTCCGAGAAATCTCAAGGAACTCAGGGGATTGCAAGGACGATTGGCGTACATCCGTAGGTTCATCTCAAACCTCTCCGGAAGATGCCAACCCTTCACTAAGCTAATGAAGAAGGGTGTCTCGTTCATTTGGGACGACGCTTGTCAACAAGCATTTGAGAAAATCAAGCAATACCTCACCCAACACCAGTCCTTGCAGCTCCGATATCCGGAAAACCTTTCCTGGTATACGTCCGGGCAATGGATCATTCTTTGGGAGCTCTACTAGCTTAGCATGATGACCAAGGACGAGAGCAAGCGATCTACTATCTGAGTAGAACAATGATCGGAGCCGAACATCGGTATAATCCGATCGAGAAGGAATGTTTGGCACTGGTGTTCGCCATTCAGAAAATGCGACACTACCTGGCGGGCCAAACCATAAATGTCATATCAAAAGTCAACCCCTTGAGGTTACTCATGACAAAACCTTCATCGCTAAATGGCCGACTGGCAAAATGGGCCATATTGTTATCTCAATATGAAATGCACTTTTTACCACAGAAGGCATTAAAGGACAAGCGGTGGCGGATTTTCTGGCTGAGCATCCAGATCTGAGGGCAACCAAACTTTACGATGATCTCCCAGATGAGGTCGCTGAAGCCTGCCTAACTCAGACATCGTTCGAAAGTCAAGTATGACAACTCTTCTTTGACGGTGCATCCAGAACAAGCCCAAAAGGACACATTGTAGCGGGAGTAGGAGTAGTACTCGTCTCGCCACAGAACTATGTGATTCCTCGAGCTGTCTCGCTAACTGAGCCTTGCTCCAACAATGTAGCAGAATACAACGCTCTTTTGATTGGGATGCAGCTCGCCGATGAGATTGGCTTAAAAATATCGAGGCATACGGTGACTCCAAACTCATTGTTAGCCAAGTTCGCGCGGGGAGTACGAAGTCAGACATGAGGACCTAGTATCCTACTACAACGCAACTAGCCACATGGCCGAGAGATTCACAAACTTCTACATCGATCATGTACCGCGCAGGCAAAATGCGCATGCAGATGCACTGGCGTCCCTCGCGGCCTCCTTAGCTCTTCCTGCTGGAGCAATGGAGAAGGTATTCGTCTACAGCCACGACCTGTATTGCCCGAGAACTGCCCTCGAAGACTATCAGAAGTCAAAGGGAGAGCATCGAGGCAAAGAAGCGCTGGAATTGTCAACGGGCCAGAGCTTAAAGACTGGCGATTCCCCTATATCGACTATGTCTTGTATGGCATCCTGCCTGAGGACGCCAAGGAAGTGGCTGCCATTCGAAGGAAAGCCCCTAAATTTTACTACAATGCGATTGCACGAACATTGTATCGTCGATCGCATGACGGGGTCTTGCTCCGGTGCCTCTCACCAAAGGAGGCCCAAGAGGTATTGAAAGAAGCCCACGATGGTATGTGTGGAGCCCATCAACCTGGCCCAAAACTGGCACATCGACTCCAAAGATTGGGTTACTACTGGCCCAAGATGATTGCCGATGCCATCATGTAACGCCCCGATCCTGCGAGTACGGAGACGTTACTGCAACGTATATACGCAGGTCAGAAATACCCTCACGTATATATGCTAAGCATCAGTACAGGTAAGAATCAGAGTACGGAAGCAAGTGGTGCATTATACATTCCAACACATGAGTACAATTACAAAGTTATCACCAAAGGTGATCCAATATTACATGAATATTACATCACTGATATGCGCAATTGCGAGATTACAAAGATATGTACATGTATGAACAGTACAAAGACAGGCTCAGAGTCATAACAAGAAAACTCTAGAGCCGCACATGGGGGGGCCTGGAAGGATGGGCTTCAGATGGTCTACTAGAGATCCATGCTACCGCTGCGCCACTCTGATCAACAACTGGGGGAATCCACACGCTCCAAGCTCCATGACCTGGACATGAGAATCCAGGGGAGTCAGATGAAACTCCCCAGGCGAGTGGTGATACGAGTGCCAAGTGGCGAGCATAGGTAAGTATGCAGGAGCAAATAGATATAAACAAGTGATATCAAGCAGGAACTACTCATGGTATGATAAGATAAGAGAAGGTAAAGAGATGGGAAGTAAAGTAGATAGGGCAACACCAGATATCTCCTAAACTAACATAAAAACGATAAAAACCGATAAAACCGAATAAAACCGATTACGAGCAAAACCGATTGTACAAGCTTAGGTCACGGCCCCATGAGATTAGTACCTCGAAGGAATAATCCAAACAAGGAAACCCTCATCTATATACCTTTATCCCATGTCACCATAATCCAAGCACATACAACCCGAGTTACAAAACGGCACAGCAAATTGTATATTAGCTTCTTATTAAAATTGGAGCCGTCTAAGTTCCAGGCTTCAGTATGTGTCCCATTCCACATACTTCCACCCACAACTTATGTAGCAAGTTATTTGGAAACTGATAAAGATCGATGAATCATGTTTCGGATGGGCCTCGTACATGCCCGGGACAACGGTTCAGGAGTATCCGGTGCTGAGCCGGAACGTACCGCTAGGTACCGGGACTTATTTACGCCCGAACAGGAATAGAGTATCGCAGATCCCATAGAAATAGGCCTAGGGCGTGTGCATACCGGCAGGAATGAACAGGAGTAGGGGTGCCAGCACACCCCACGGAATCCCTGGTGGCCGCCAGGTGATCCCTCAAGTATGTGGCCACGCGCGGCTCGATAAGACCACCATAAACATGATTAATCAGGGCCCATCAGTTTCCCCCAAACCGGGTGCAAGTTGTCTTATTAGAATTTAATATGTGATTATCAATTTACGGGAATAGCAGGTACAAGACATGATCAGGAGTTCAGGAGTACATGAGTACTATAGATTCAGGTCACTGTATACATAATACAGGATAACAAGTACAAGATTCAAGTCACTGCATGTAATGCAGGATAACAAGTATAGTATTCCCGTAAATGAGATAATCACAGGTCAAGTATATCATGCCGGGTGTCAAGGGATAGCATGACAAGATGGTGATATTAGACAGGTAACCAGTCATGTCAAGAGATTGATATTAGTCCGGTGGCAAGTCATGTCATAACAAGGGGCCTTGCCAAGTAGTAGCATGTCTGGTGTCAGGTGATAACACATCAGTTGTCAGGTGATACAAACAGGTGTTAAATAGTAGCATGTAAAAGACAGGTATAAAGTAATGGCATGGCATGTCAAGTGTTAACACATCAGGTAAATACATGGCATGTGATAGAATAGTAGCTGAGCACAATCAAGCGGAGCTGAGAAAGCTGGAGTGTACAGACCACAAACAGTATTTAACACTGGAGCGCCTGGCAAGGTTACCGGGACAACTCGGCTTAAGGTGCGAGTAGGAATTCGGCAGCATCTCGCCTAGACGAATCTAGTGGTAAAGCGCTGAACGCTGATCATGATAACCAGGCGGAGCTGAGAGACCTGACAGTCCCAATCACTTCCCTTTCGAGATAGTGAGAGACCGGAGGCTGAAGGGCTGAGAGACCTGACGGTCCCAATCACTTCCCTTTCGAGATAGTGAGAGACCGGAGGCTGAAGGGCTGAGAGACCTGACGGTCCCAATCACTTCCCTTTCGAGATAGTGAGAGACCGGAGGCTGAAGGGCTGAGAGACCTGACGGTCCCAATCACTTCCCTTTCGAGATAGTGAGAGACCGGAGCCTGAAGACTGAGGGTCCAAGAACGCTCGGGGTTTAAGCGCACTCTCGGTGGCTACCAGCCATCCCAGGAGTGGGCAGAAACTCAGAGTTTAACGACCACGAAGGGTCGGCCACGCATAGTACAAAGCAGTAAAATATATATAAACATGGAATAAAATGCATGTCGACCCGACAAAGCGGGGAAACCCAAATGGTGGCGAGAGCGAGGACACTCGCCTAAGTCTTCAGAAAATATAGTGAAATCCCCGATCTCCGGAATCCAAGAAATCAATGCGTCAACGCGTTAAAGAGAAAGTGATAGAGAGAGAGAGGAAAGAGAGGAGGAGAGAGAACGTGAGAGCTAGAGAGAGAAGTCCATGGAGAGAGAGAGTGCATGAAGAGAGATTGGTGCACAGGGAGACGCGGGTTTGAGAGTGAGACGCGGGGGTCGCAGACGCGGGAGTCGCGTCACGGGAATAGCAGACGCGGGAATCACAGACGCGAGGTTCGAGACCGGCGTTCAAAAAAGGGCGCGAGGAGAACGCGGACGCGAGCATGAACTCCGCGTCGCGTTAACACAAGAAGAACACAGACGCGGGCATGCGCTCCGCGTTGCGCCGATACAAGAACGCGTAGATCGCGTAAAGAATCGCTTGGACGCGGGGTGAACTCCGCGTCTAACAATCAACAGATAGAAAGAGAGAGACAGGGAAAAGGTGATCTCTTTGGTGGTGGTGTCGTTGCAATTGTCACCGAAATGATTACCGGAATAATCGTAAACGATTACCGGAATAATCATCGGAGATGTTGCCGACGAAGAAGAGCTCGGCCCCCAATCCAAGGAGGGTGGCCGGCCCTGATAAGAGTCATTTTCCAAATGGAGAAGACGAACAGGAAGAGGAACCAGGATGAAAAGAAAGAAACAGAGAAGGAAAGGAAAGAAAAAAGGGGGAAGAGGAGAATGACCGTCGATGGCTGGCGGTCACCGGCGGCGACCGAAGTTGGCCGGAAGTGGCCGGAGTTGGCCGAAAAGGTGGCCAAGCAATATGTGAAGGGGTGCAAGTATAGTTCAAATTAAAAGATTGGAGTTTTGAAAACAAGGCTTCGGAGAACGAAGCTATGGCTCGTCGGAAAGAGCACGACGAGGAGATGAAGACGGCGCGGTCGTTGGTGGCTAAGATGGAGTATGAGGTGGTGGAGATGGTGATGAAGCTATGGAGGTTAATGGGTCATTTGGGTGAAAAGAAGAGGAAGAAGATGATGGTGGAGGTGGTGTTATGGTTGAAATGGAGGAGGAGATGGAGGAGAATGAGGTGGTGGTGTTGGTGGTGGAAATGGAGGAGGAGATGGTGGAGAAATGGCTAGCCAAAGGAGGGAACATGGCTCAAACCCATGGAAATGGGCTGCCATGCTCTCTGTTGGTGGTTGCAGGAAACAAGAAGAAGAAAGAAAGGAAAAATGAATGAGAGAGAAGGAGTGGAGGCATTTATATAAAGGATGGGAATGAATATAATAATGTTGCACTTTTCAAAACAAAAGAACACACAAGGAGAACTTGCGTCTCCCTCTCCAAACGCAGCCCTTATGCCTGCGTTTAGGCCAAAATGAGCCAAACGCGAAATTTAAAGCCGCGTCCAGGGAAGTGCGAAGGTTGCGTTTAACAAAAGGACAAAAGTCAGATTTGACTTGATGGGAGTTGATCTGAAATGCATTAAATGCAGTATGGAGAGGATCTCTGCATTAAATGCAGAATCCAAGTTGGTGAAACTCGCGTTTAGAGAGGAGAGAGAAAAAGTGGAAAAATATCTGGACACTATTCCGGTATCTGGGAAAACACCGAAAACTCCGGAAAAGTCCAAAAAATAAAGTAACTTGGAAAGCTTCTCAAAAATTCTCAAAAATAATAAATATTATAAAAATTTTTTGGTGAAATCGGTTTTCAGAAATAAATCCCATTTTCAAAATAAAAATCCTGAAGTCAACCGTCAATCTCGGTCTACACCGGATTGACCGGATTTTGATAAATTCTGAAAATTCTCAGAAAAAGTATTTAGATAGAAAATATGATTTTAAGAAGTTATGGGAAAGCCGTTTCTTAAAATTCAACTCCGTTTGTAAATTAAAAATCTGAGAATCGGTCAGCGGCATTGGTCGACACCGGTTTTGAAGATTTTCAATTTAATTCAGGAAAATTCCAAAAAATCATAGAAAATCTAAAATATTAGAAAATGATGTTTAAAACTAAAATCGGTCAAATCGGAATAGCGAAAAGACCAAATCGAGCAATTTACTAGGATCGGGCTCCCGGTCCAGACTAGGGCTGACTCCGAGTCCGTGAATCCGGATCCAAGACAAAACGATCATATAAATAATTCAATATACAAAACAAATACAGGAAGCAAATCGAAAAATACGATCGAAAAATCTGAATACGCAACTAAGTACGTATTCCGGGAGCGGGGTGTTACAATCCATCCACCTTACAAAAAATTGCATCCTCGCAATTTCGATAAGGGGTAAATTGAACACAAAGAGGACAAGGGCGGAATTTATACCAATCAAGATATGAATCACTGCAGGTAGGGCTTCCCAAGTCGACTGAACAATAATCTGAATATAGACATCTTCTGCACTTCCTGCCGCATAAATCTTTAAATGATGCCAAATAATACTGACCATAAATAAAGAAGGCCGATAATTAAGAATTCCGAAGACCAGGCATCGTTCACTCTGAAAGATATAGCCAAGAATACATAAGAGTCGTAGAGAAATCCGAATACCAACTTCTGAAAGATAACCCAATCGTGGATCAATCCTGAGAATACCAAGCTCATAGAGTTGGCCGAAGAGATCATGTAATAGCTTCATTCAGAACTAGCCACTACCTCTCTAGTATATCCATATCTTAAGTTGGTATAAAGGCTTCGAAAACCAAAACAGGGGAAAGATAGAGGAAATTAGGAATCAAAGGAAATATGATCAAGAAAATAGATAACTCTGTACTTGTAGTTGGAGTGTATAACCAGGACTCATGCATTCCAGTTGCAAATTTCTTTACCATTAATTTGCCGTCTGGACGTACTGAGGATGTGAGAGCCTAGGCTCTGATACCACCATGTAACGCCCCGATCCTGTGAGTACGGAGACATTACTGCAACGTATATACGCAGGTCAGAAATACCCTCACGTATATACGCTAAGCATCAGTACAGGCAAGAATCAGAGTACGGAAGCAAGTGGTGCATTATACATTCCAACACATGAGTACAATTACAAAGTTATCACCAGAGGTGATCCAATATTACATGAATATTACATCACTGATATGCGCAATTGCGAGATTACAAAGATATGTACATGTATGAACAGTACAAAGACAGGCTCAGAGTCATAACAAGAAAACTCTAGAGCCGCACATGGGGGGCCTGGAAGCATGGGCTTCAGATGGTCTGCTGGAGATCCATGCTACCGCTGCGCCACTCTGATCAACAACTGGGGGAATCCACACGCTCCAAGCTCCATGACCTGGACATGAGAATCCAGGGAAGTCAGATGGAACTCCCCAGGCGAGTGGTGATACGAATGCCAAGTGGCGAGCATAGGTAAGCATGCAGGAGCAAATAGATATAAACAAGTGATATCAAGCAGGAACTACTCATGGTATGATAAGATAAGAGAAGGTAAAGAGATGGGAAGTAAAGTAGATAGGGCAACACAGATATCTCCTAAACTAACATAAAACCGATAAAAACCGATAAAATCGAATAAAACCGATTACGAGCAAAACCGATTGTACAAGCTTAGGTCACGGCCCCATGAGATTAGTACCTCGAAGGAATAATCCAAACAAGGAAACCCTCATCTATATACCTTTATCCCATGTCACCATAATCCAAGCACATACAACCCGAGTTACAAAACCGCACAGCAAATTGTATATTAGCATCTTATTATAATTGGAGCCGTCGAAGTTCCAGGCTTCAGTATATGTCCCATTCCACATACTTTCACCCACAACTTATGTAGCAAGTTATTTGGAAACTGATAAAGATCGATGAATCATGTTTCGGATGGGCCCCGTACATGCCCGGGACAATGGTTCAGGAGTATCCGGTGCTGAGCCGGAACGTACCGCTAGGTACCGGGACTTATTTACGCCCGAACAGGAATAGAGTATCGCAGATCCCATAGAAATAGGCCTAGGGCGTGTGCATACCCGGCAGGAATGAACAGGAGTAGGGGTGCCAGCACACCCCACGGAATCCCTGGTGGCCGCCAGGTGATCCCTCAAGTATGTGGCCACGCGCGGCTCGATAAGACCACCATAAACATGATTAATCAGGGCCCATCAGTTTCCCCCAAACCGGGTGCAAGTTGTCTTATTAGAATTTAATATGTGATTATCAATTTACGGGAATAGCAGGTACAAGACATGATCAGGAGTTCAGGAGTACATGAGTACTATAGATTCAGGTCACTGTATATATAATACAGGATAACAAGTACAAGATTCAAGTCACTGCATGTAATGCAGGATAACAAGTATAGTATTCCCGTAAATGAGATAATCACAGGTCAAGTATATCATGCCGGGTGTCAAGGTTTAGCATGACAAGATTGTGATATTAGACAGGTAACCAGTCATGTCAAGAGATTGATATTAGTCCGGTGGCAAGTCATGTCATAACAAGGGGCCTTGCCAAGTAGTAGCATGTCTGGTGTCAGGTGATAACACATCAGTTGTCAGGTGATACAAACAGGTGTTAAATAGTAGCATGTAAAAGACAGGTATAAAGTAATGGCATGGCATGTCAAGTGTTAACACATCAGGTAAATACATGGCATGTGATAGAATAGTAGCTGAGCACAATCAAGCGGAGCTGAGTAAGCTGGAGTGTACAGACCGCAAACAGTATTTAACACTGGAGCGTCTGGCAAGGTTACCGGGACAACTCGGCTTAAGGTGCGAGTAGGAATTCCGGCAGCATCTCGCCTAGATGAATCTAGTGTAAAGCGCTGAACGCTGATCATGATAACCAGGCGGAGCTGAGAGACCTGACGGTCCCAATCACTTCCCTTTCGAGATAGTGAGAGACCGGAGGCTGAAGGGCTGAGAGACCTGACGGTCCCAATCACTTCCCTTTCGAGATAGTGAGAGACCGGAGGCTGAAGGGCTGAGAGACCTGACGGTCCCAATCACTTCCCTTTCGAGATAGTGAGAGACCGGAGGCTGAAGACTGAGGGTCCAAGAACGCTCGGGGTTTAAGCGCACTTTCGGTGGCTACCAGCCATCCCAGGAGTGGGCAGAAACTCAGAGTTCAACGACCACGAAGGGTCGGCCACGCATAGTACAAAGCAGTAAAATATATATAAACATGGAATAAAATGCATGTCGACCCGACAAAGCGGGGAAACCCAAATGGTGGCGAGAGCGAGGACACTCGCCTAAGTCTTCAGAAAATATAGTGAAATCCCCGATCTCCGGAATCCAAGAAATCAATGCGTCAACGCGTTAAAGAGAAAGTGATAGAGAGAGAAAGGAAAGAGAGGGAGGAGAGAGAACGTGAGAGCTAGAGAGAGAAGTCCATGGAAAGAGAGAGTGCATGAAGAGAGATTGGTGCACAGGGGGACGCGGGTTTGAGAGTGAGACGCGGGGGTCGCAGACGCGGGAGTCGCGTCGCGGGAATAGCAGACGCAGGAATCACAGATGCGAGGTTCGAGACCGGCGTTCAAAACAGGGCGCGAGGAGAACGCGGACGCGAGCATGAACTCCGCGTCGCGTTAACACAAGAAGAACACAGACGCGGGCATGGGCTCCGCGTTGCGCCGATACAAGAACGCGTAGATCGCGTTAAAGAATTGCTTGGATGCGGGGTGAACTCCGCGTCTAACAATCAACAGATAGAAAGAGAGAGACAGGGAAAAGGTGATCTCTTTGGTGGTGGTGTCGTTGCAATTGTCACCGAAATGATTACCGGAATAATCGTAAACGATTACCGGAATAATCATCGGAGATGTTGCCGATGAAGAAGAGCTCGGCCCCCAATCCAAGGAGGGTGGCCGGCCCTGATAAGAGTCATTTCCAAATGGAGAAGACGAACAGGAAGAGGAACCAGGATGAAAAGAAAGAAACAGAGAAGGAATGGAAAGAAAAAAGGGGGAAGAGGAGAATGACCGTCGATGGCTGGCGGTCACCGGCGGCGGCCGAAGTTGGCCGGAAGTGGCCGGAGTCGGCCGGAAAGGTGGCCAAGCAATATGTGAAGGGGTGCAAGTATAGTTCAAATTGAAAGATTGGAGTTTTGAAAACAAGGCTTCGGAGAACGAAGCTATGGCTCGTCGGAAAGAGCACAACGAGGAGATGAAGACGGCGCGGTCGTTGGTGGCTAAGATGGAGTATGAGGTGGTGGAGATGGTGATGAAGCTATGGAGGTTAATGGGTCATTTGGGTGGAAAAGAAGAGGAAGAAGATGATGGTGGAGGTGGTGTTGTGGTTGAAATGGAGGAGGAGATGGAGGAGAATGAGGTGGTGGTGTTGGTGGTGGAAATGGAGGAGGAGATGGTGGAGAAATGGCTAGCCAAAGGAGGGAACATGGCTCAAACCCATGGAAATGGGCTGCCATGCTCTCTGTTGGTGGTTGCAGGAAACAAGAAGAAGAAAGAAAGGAAAAATGAATGAGAGAGAAGGAGTGGAGGCATTTATATAAAGGATGGGAATGAATATAATAATGTTGCACTTTTCAAAACAAAAGAACACACAAGGAGAACTTGCGTCTCCCTCTCCAAACGCAGCCCTTATGCCTGCGTTTAGGCCAAAATGAGCCAAACGCGAAATTTAAAGCCGCGTCCAGGGAAGTGCGAAGGTTGCGTTTAACAAAAGGACAAAAGTCAGATTTGACTTGATGGGAGTTGATCTAAAATGCATTAAATGCAGTATGGAGAGGATCTCTGCATTAAATGCGGAATTCAAGTTGGTGAAACTCGCGTCTAGAGAGGAGAGAGAAAAAGTGGAAAAATATCTGGACACTATTCTGGTATCTGGGAAAACACCGAAAACTCCGGAAAAGTCTAAAAAATAAAGTAACTTGAAAAGCTTCTCAAAAATTCTCAAAAATAATAAATATTATAAAAGATTTTTGGTGAAATCGGTTTTCAGAAATAAAATCCCATTTTCAAAATAAAAATCCTGAAGTCAACCGTCAATCTCGGTCTACACCGGATTGACCGGATTTTGATAAATTCTGAAAATTCTTAGAAAAAGTATTTAGATAGAAAATATGATTTTAAGAAGTTATGGGAAAGACGTTTCTTAAAATTCAACTCCGTTTTTAAATTAAAAATCCGAGAATCGGTCAGCGGCACTGGTCGACACCGGTTTTGAAGATTTTCAATTTAATTCAGGAAAATTCCAAAAAATCATAGAAAATCTAAAATATTGGAAAATAATGTTTAAAACTGAAATCGGTCAAATCGGAATAGCGAAAAGACCAAATCGAGCAATTTACTAGGATCGGGCTCCCGGTCCAGACTAGGGCTGACTCCGAGTCCGTGAATCCGGATCCAAGACAAAACGATCATATAAATAATTCAATATACAAAACAAATATAGGAAGCAAATCGAAAAATACGATCAAAAAATCTGAATACGCAACTAAGTACGTATTCCGGGAGCGGGGTGTTACACATCACTTATGCCAAAAGATGTCACGCCTGCCAAGTGCACGGCGATTTCATCCATCAAGCACCAGGGTACCTCCACTCCACGACCTCTACCTGGCCATTTGAAATGTGGGGGATGGATGTGGTTGGTCCTATCAGCCCACCATCATCAAAGGGACATCGGTTTATTTTGGCAATAACCGATTATTTCTCTAAATGGGCCGAAACTATTCCTCTGAAGGAGGTAAAATCGTCTAACGTGATCAAGTTCGTGAAACATCACATTATTTACCATTTCGGTGTACCTCGGCGAATTGTCCATGACAATGGACCCCAATTCATCAGCAAGGCTTTCCAGAGATTCTGCGCTAAGTTCAGAATCCAGAGCATGTCCTCAACAGCATACTATCCTGCCGCTAATGGCCTCGCAGAAACTTTCAATAAGACCATTGGCAAGCTTCTCAAGAAGTTCATCTCGAAAAGTCAATGAGACTGGGACGATAAGCTAGGTGAATGCTTATGGGCCTATCGCACAACTGTGCGAACCCCAACTAAAGCCACGCCATTTTCTTTGGTATATGGGTGTGAAGCCGTGCTTCCACTAGAGATCCAAATTCCATCTCTACGCGTCGCCTTGACAGCGGAGATGACAACAGAGGAGAAGCATCGACAACGACTCCAAGAATTGGAGGCCTTAGACGATAAGCGTTTGCAGACCCAACAACAAATCGAGCTTTACCAAGCTCGAATTACCAAAGCCTTCAACAAGAAAGTTAAAATGCGAACTTTCAAGAAAGGCGATCTTGTCTTAGCCGTCAGAAGACCCATGGTAATGACGCACAAGACAAAAGGAAAATTCCAACCCAAATGGAAAGGACCGTTTGTGGTAGAGTCAGTCTACTCGAATGGATCATATCGCCTCATAACCTCGAATGGCGATACACTCATGATGCCTATCAATGGCAGGTTCTTGAAGAAATACTATCCTTAAATGGTATTCTTCCGCTGATCAAGTTCAAAATTACACCTCTGATCAAAACAAGAGAGTTTCTTCATTAATATCCAACGCCTCCGACGGCTAAGGATAGAGGAAAATGTTGGCTTCTAAGCCCAACATAAGTCTTCGACAACTCATCATGCCGAGGGGAATAGCATGGCTAGCCCAACTCAAACGGTAGTTGGTAAAGGCATATCAAACCCGTTGATAGCTGAGGGTTTGCTAAAAATCCTAAGTGGACTCAACTCTACTCTCCCCTCCAAAATCCCTTACCAATTCTCATCCACAGAATGGTAGGCCTACAAGATACAGTTGTTGCCAAGTTAACACTATACCTCTGGCACTTCAAACTCCACCTGTCCATTCTTATCAATAGAATGACAGGTCCTCAAATTGCTCATATCGCAAATCAAGTTTCTGTCAAGTTAACATCACACCTCTGACAAAATTACTGTTTAAGTTAACATTATACTTCTAAACAGTAAACCAAGCTTCTATCAAGTTAATATTACACCTCTGACAGTCACTTTCCTTCAGACTTCCGTGTTGAAGCTGAAACGAATGATGCTAAGTTAACATTACACCTCTAGCATCTAAGTCATTGCTAAGTTCAACAATACACCTATGGCCATAACTTTTCCTCGACTTCCTTATCCAAGCCGAGATGACCAATGCTAAGTTTCACATTACACCTCTAGCATTACCCTCACTGTCAAGTTAAACATCACACCTCTATCAGTGACACTCTCAGTTTTCCCAAAACAAAACTGGAATGCTTCTGAGTCAAGTTAATATCACACCTCTGATTCACATTCTTGTCGAGTTAACATCACACTTCTGGCAAGACAACTTTCAACCCGTTAAGTTAATATCACACCTCTAACAGTAAAGATTTTCCTAGATTCCCTGCGAGTCTAGTCTCACTTGTTATTCTCTTCAACCGAATAACAAGTCTACCTAAACACATTGTTAGGTTAATACTACACCATTAACAGTGTTTTCCTTCAAATCCCCAGCTGAGCTTAATCAAGTGAATCCTAAACCTTGATAAAGGCCCATTTTCCCTGGGGGTACGAGTTTCACTTGTCATTCTCCTTTATAGATTGACAGGTCCACTAAACATTATTTCATCTCTGTCAAGTTAATATTACACCTCTGACAGTATTGTGAAAGTTCCTGAAATAGGATCTTTTCCTACAAAATTTGACTTATTAAGATTATCATCATAATTTTGACGAAGTCAAAGATCTTCTGCTTCTATGCGTCTGACTGAAGACAAAAGGTTCAAGACAATAGAAAGAGGCAGAAAGAAAAATGTCACTTTTATTTATATCCAGGCATATGAAAGTGATACAAAAACGCTCTCTTATACAATAAGTTTGAGTGTTACAATTAAGGAGTACAAAGAAGTCCCTCTCTCTCTCTCAGAGGCCGTACTCACTCCTTGAAGCCGCATCTGATTCCAAGTGCACGATGTTTGGAAAAGCGCCAAACTGTGGCGACAATAGAAGCTGGCTGCACCACGATGCATGACGTAAACATCGAAAGAGCCCTAGCTGACTAAGCTAAGAGCAATGGTGTTCTTGAGGTCCGGTGGCAGCAGAAATCCCTGCAACCCTTCATTCATGAGCATCTCTCTCGCCATAAGGCCATCCAACAAACATGGAGTGTCCTTGATGTCACTTCTGGGGTGAGAGAGGAAGGGGATGCTATCTGTCACTATATCCACCGTAACCCCCCTCGCCGCCATACCCACTGTGACCGTGACCAGCCCGCAAGTATGACGGGTGCGTCAAGTTCAAAGAGATCTTGACGAGGGTTAAGTCCCCGTCAGGGATCGTGATTTCTTCCCTTGTGGACGACGGAGACTATGATTTCTTCCCTTGTGGACGAACATCAAACAAGTTCACCAGCCGATATATTCCCCCTCTGGGCCTCGGCGACGGCCGCTTTTGAAGATGATGCGGTGGGTTTAGCTTTGGGTGCCATCGTTAATCAAAAATCCGATGATGAACGATGAAGAAATAGAAAGAGAAAGAGAAAGAGAAGACTCCTTTTTCTCAAAAAACCCTAACAGATGCGCTCGGAGAAGAAGAGGATATCTCTCCGACTGTTGCCATTTATAGGCACAAAGATTTGCAAAGATACGCGGCGCGTGGCTCGATTAGCTCTACAGCGAGTCATCGCTTGACGCGTGGAACAGATCATTTAATGAACCGGGAAGTCCGCGCGCCAAAGGTGATGTCCCGACGGTTCCCCAGGATAACTGGCAGTGCACTCATGACATGGCACGGATTCGCACCCAACAGGCGCGTCTCTCCGAAGTTCGCGTCCTTCCAATCCGGCCTAGCATCGCGTCTGCCCAATGGAATATCAGTCGCGTTTTCTATTTTCAAAAGGCGCACCCCATGAAAGTCGCGTCTGTAAAGCAGTACCATCTTTGCTCTTCAAAAAGAACTGGCGTTCAGTCCTTGCTTCTGCAAATCAGTTTCAACAGTACATTGGCACAAGCAGACGATCGTCCACTCCTGGCTTAAAACGCGTCCATGACAGACTAAAACCAATTGGGGAGGTTTAGACTGTGTATCTAGACACTCAACACGATCAACTCTGGTGGCCTCAAAGAGTTCAACAGTACACTCACGAAGACCAACTCTAGATAAGATCAAACCCGGAGCATTAACAGTCCAGTCATAGAGGTGAATTCAGCTAGAGTCCAAAGTATTTCGAAATCCGTTCCAGTTAACTGCGGAATATCGAAAACTTTGGAGGGGGTTCTGTAGGCTGTCTAAAAATCACACAAGCCATTAAAAAGCAGAGCCTCAAGTTCTAGGCGCGTGGGCTCGACACCCGCGTCTCAACATCAAGGCGCGTGGGCTCGACACCCGCGTCTCAACATCAAGGCACGTGGGCTCGACACCCGCTCTCAACATCAAGGCGCGTGGGCAAGACACCCGCGTCTCAACATCAAGGCGCGTGGGCTCGACACCCGCGTCTCAACATCAAGGCGCGAGGGCCCGAAGCCCGTGTCACAGTATCAAGGCGCGTGGGTTGAAACCCGTGCCTCGGTTATAACCGCCCTGGTTATGGGCCAGTCGCCGCCCACATAGCGGGGAGGTCAGCCCCTCATTGTGGAGCACTTTTAGGGGGCACGTTCACCCCTGGAGCCTCTATAAATAGCCCCGTCGCTATGAAGAAGGGGTGGGGATTTTCGGAGGAGGAGAACAAGAACGTCGGAGAACAAGGAGGACGACGACGACGACAGAGAGAGAAGCAGGAGAGAGCTCAACTCTTCAACAAGCTCGCTGCGTACGAGTTGCCCTTTGCCTACCTTCTCTTTGAGAGTTTTGGTAGACAGAGCTGTGCTACTCCTTCTACCAGCCAAAGAGAAGATCCCTGACGATCGGTCATCCGGTCAACGGAGAACAAGATTCACTCTCCACCGCCACTTGAAGAACCCAGCTTTAAATAAAGGGAGGATTCAAGATTCAACATCCTCCCTCCCTTGTAACTGGAAGGAAAACAGTTTTGTTGTAATTTTTCATCTGATTCAAGGAAATTTACAGCGAACACCTTTATTCCTTTTTCCGGCGCGTACACTCGAACCTCGAAACAAATCTCGGTGTTTGTGTTTGATCCATTGACTCTAACTCTCTCTCTCTATTACTTTGTGCATCTATCCATATTGCCATATCATATACATGCTTGTGTTGTTTGTGTGTGCCTGATTGGTCACTAATGTTGCATATTTAATTTCACATTTCCATACTTATTTTAGAATAAAAGCCTGCATTGTCCTAATTATTTGTTTAATTTATTTACAGGCCCAATCCTTAAAGAGATGAAGAGAAATGAGCCCAAAAGCCCACCAGAATTCTGAATTAAATCAGAGTTAATTCGTACACATAAAATCAGGGCAAAATCAAGAGGTTGAACCGGTTGAGAAGAATCCTCTCAGAATTGATCGGTTAAAGCCAAGAATCCAAGGCCATTTCGTCAGAATCCGGAGCTCAAACGAAGAAACCAACAAAGGATAAAGTCAGAAGAAACTCCCGGGATGACCCACCAACAGGGTGTGGCCATCTGGCCACACCCTGGTCGCGGAAACGCGGCTTTGGCCGCGTTTCTGCGGCAATCTTGGGGAGTTAAGGGGAGCGTGAACTCCCCCGACCTCCCCGGGATCTTAGTTGTTGGGTTTTTGGCCTATAAAAAGGCATTTTTGTGCTGAAAGTGGACGTCAAGGCAGATTAGGATTTAGCCTAGTTTTTCATTTCTTAGTTTAGGTTTTTGCTTTTCTTTTTCATGTAATTTTGTTTTCATTTATGTACTTATGAGGAGATCAACTTTCATCGAAGAACAAGACTGAAGGTTGAGCTAACAGTGACAATTGGTGTAAGGTTTTATTTCTTTTCTTCGATTGTTATGAAATCAAATCAATGCTATTTCCTTGTATGTTCTTTTTAGTTCTCTTCTTCTTTTCTATTTTACCTTTCTTTTTGGTACAACTGTCTTCCAAGTGAGTCTAAAAGCATCGAAAGAGCCTTGCCTTTGCGAGTGCCACCGATAGCTCATGACGATGGAATTGTGAGTCTCTCTGTATCATTTCATGCTTGCGTATCTTGATGATGTAATGTGGAAGAGACCAACACTCGACTCTTATGGGCTATGCGCTAACTGCCTCCAATTCAAGGTAACATTGAAGCTAAGAACTCAAGGTAAGCTTTTGGTGAAAAGAAGGTAAATATTTGTTTTCTTTTCTTTTTCATTTCTGTAAATTAAATCACTACATCTTCCGACTCTATCATCTCCACTTCATTGTACTTAGTCGCTTTTCATCATTTTCTGATTTTCCACCTTCTTCATCCTTCGCTTTCTTCTTAACTTTAACCTTTAACTTTCTTTTTCTTTTTCTTACTTTAAAAATAGAGAAGAACTCTCGTTTGGTTTTTATAACGATTTCAATAAAACTGTAAACGCTTCTATCGCAAACCCTCCTTGTGGATCACGACCCGCATTAGCCACTTGCTATAGCGGAAGTATTGAGCACTTGGACGTTTTTATTATAAGATCTGAAAATCCGTATTTTTTGTGCAGGTTGTACCTCAATCAAATTTTGGCGCCGTTGCCGGGGAGGGTAAAACGGTTTTTATTGAAATCTGAATTTTTATTGAAAATTTTTTAGAACTAAACGAATTTTCTTCTCTGTTGCAGGTTACAGGGCAAGCAAAGCAGAAAATTATTATTGCAGTGACATACAAGTGGCCTTGGGCCTCTGCTCCAAAAAGCAGAGACCAAGGGCCCTCTGAATTGCCGCATTTCCACGGCAAAAGCCGCGGATCCGCGGCAAGGAAGAGTTGACTACTAACAGCTTTTTGCAGGGCTGCTTAGTTTAAAAAAAATTCTAGTTTGCTGCAACTTTAATTTTTCTTATATGCCATAACATAAGCCTGCTAATAATCAATAGTAAAATATTTGTTGAAAAGATAAAAAATTGATTAGACATTTGCATTTTAGGCACGTGTCTTTTTAATTCCTTTATTTTTTACTGTTGAAGAGTGCTTGAGCAAGGTATGTTTGCATTGCATCTAGAATAGGACTATCTCTTGGTTGATTTATATCGCTTAGAGTGCATCTTATTTATTTTGTACACTTGCACAAAAACTGATCTTAAGGGCACAACCCAATAATAAGATAAGGTGGGGATTTAATCACCCTTCCTTAGCCCAAAAATCAGAATCCAGGCACTCACTAACCCAAGCCTAACTTAAAATGAGTAGACGTTGGCCCTAGGGACATCTCGGACTCAATTAGGAGATTATCCTAAGGGGGAAAGGTGTTGGAACTTGACTCTTGCCAAATCAGTGTCTAGGAAAGGGATTAAGGGCCGAAAGCCCGAAGGTTGGTGGTTATTTAATTAAGGAACGTCTTTTGACGGAAAACCTCCCACCAACCTTGCCCTGACCTGGCTGATTAGCTTGTGGTCAAAGTCTACATTAAACCTCCTGTGGACAGTCTAACCAGTTAGGAGTCGTCTAAGGTCTAGGTCTACCCTAACTTAGGTTAGAATTTTTTCTTTCTTGTTTGTTTATTTGTGTGTTTTTCTTTCTTTTTGTTTGTATTCCATTGTGTGATATGGCTTATAATAATAATTTTTCCAACTATAATAATAATCCATATTATACATCAAACTCTTTTTCGGATATTACCAACCCGGCATATCATGACTTTAACCAACCTAGTGTGCCGGATTGGTCTTATCCGAATCCATATAACCCATGTCCCCCATCGTATGACTATAATTTCCATAACGATTTCAACTCTTCACAGAGTCAGTGGGGATTCACCTCCCCCGAGCACAATTTCCAACCACCTTGCCCTCCTTCTCCACCCAGTCCACATTATGTTCAAGATTCATACTCAGTTCCACCCGTCCAAAATAGGAAACCATCAATTATGGAAATGAGTATGCGTGAGTCCAAACACAAATCTCAAAATCTGACGGACTCACAATTTCACTACCACTTCCAAGACAATTCTTCATCTTTTCATCAAAACAATGAACCTATCAACTATGAAAAGATGCTTGAAGCCATGACTTAGGCTCAAAACGCTCGTAATAGTGACATAGATATGATGGTCGAATCTCTACGTTCTCACCGTTGGACCAGTTCTGATGTCACTACTAATTCTGTTAGAGCCGAAGAGTCAAGTAGTTTTGGAAATCAAGATTCTATTTCAGAACAACCATTTGAACTTGCCCAAAGTCCAAATTTTGAAAAAGATATTGATAGTTTAGCAAGTTTTCCTTTTCCTGAAATAGAACTTGAAAATGATTATGATCCTGAACCCCAACTTAGTGATTCAATTCTATTTCCTGATTCGATTATGACTCCGGTATCTTCACCTGACTTCAATCTTTTCCCGGAGTCAACATTGGATCCTGTACTAATTCATAATGAAATTGTATCACCCATCTTTGAGGATCATATTGAACTTGACCAATTATACAATTTTGAAAGTCCTATTGACAAATTGGCAAGTTCTCAATTTTTTAATATTGAACTCAATGAGATATGTGACCTAGATTCTCATATCTGTGACCCAGTTCAACTTTCTGAATCAATATTGATTCCTGTTGTGTTACCAAACTTGAGTAATATTTTAGAGTCAGTTTTGTTTCCTCCACTTATCATTCCTGAACTGGAATCACCCAAATTAGGTCACATTCCATTGTTAGAAAATACATGTGGACTGGAGTTTCAACTTCTTGACTTGGACCCAATTTCTGAACCTATTTCGACTCCTGAACCTTTACTTGACTTAAGTCACCTTCCTGAGTCGGTATTAGTTCCTGTCCTTCCTAAGTCCAAGTCAGCTGTTCTATCATTTCATACTCCATTCTGGGAAGAGGTGGTTGACAAATTTGACTCCGAAATTAGTTATGGAATATGGAAATTAGATAGGGTCAAGTATTTAATAAAAATCCTTCATGGATTTATCTTTTTAATGGGTTATATTAAAGATATTTGTGGTAGGTTCCTCCGAGAACCAAGAAAAGTTGATTGGGCCATGTTTCGTGGACCAATCAGACCACCACCGGAACCACCACCTTAAGGTAACCTCTTCCTCCCCTTTCTTCTTTTTCATGCATCTATGCATTAATTCATACAATGAGGACAATGCATGAGATAGGTGTGGGGGAGGGTCTAACATAACTTTTCTTTTTCTTAAAAAAAAAAAATTTAACACTTTTCTTTACTTTTAAAAACTTTTTGAAAAATAGAAACAATATTTTGACTTATTTTTGTAAGAAATTAAGTTAATTTTAAGGAATAGGAAAATCCAAATTAGGATTTCTTATACTTGGTCAAAATAAAATTATTTGTTTGATTTTTAGAGTTAGGAAGATAATTTGTCAAAGTAATTTAGTCTTGATCTTTACCTTGATGAAATATGCACACTTCATACACTTACACACTTAGGGTTCAAAAACAAAAATTCTTATGCCTTATAAAATATATATATATATATATATAAAAATAAACAAATCTAATTATTGATTTGCTAGGTGCTTTGGCCTAAGAAAGCCTTAGTATTTATGCAAAAGATAATTAGATGAGTTTGAAAAAAAAAAGAAAGAAAAAAACAAGTCTAATTATTGATTAGCTAGGTGCTTTGGCCTAAGCAAGCCTTGGTATTTATGCGAAAGATGATTAGATAAGTTTGAAAAGAAAAATCCTCTGATTAAGCTGGATATTTGTGCCTAATAAAGCATAAGTATTCACGCCTAAAAGAGGTTCATATAATAAAATCCTTAGTTTTGTGGCCTTGTTTGCTCGAGTCCTTAAGTCCTAGGGGTGTCTTCTCACCTGGTGCCCTAAGACCGTCTGGTTTGGGAGTCACTAATTAAAGGCTCGTTACATGGGCAGATTAGAAAGCCTAATAAAACTAAGGAATAATACCAAAAAAAAAGTATATATATAAAAATAAATAAGGCATAAGAGTTAGAGTTAATGAACCCTTAGTCAAAATTTTCACATTCACAAGGTGCATATGACTTAGGGTAAAGTAATAGACTAGATGAGAAGCACAATTTGACTCCTTACTTTGATTGATAACAAATTTTTGAATAGAGACTAAGTTTAGGAATGAAAAATTCGGCTTTCCTATAACTTATAGATTGCTTAGATCTTACAATCATATTTCAAATATTTTTCTCTTTCAAAATGCTTTTCGAAAATACTAACTCTTTATTTCTCTTTCTTTATGGATTTTGTGGGTGCAATCCGCTGAAAACCCTCACGAGACAAAACTCGTCCTCTAGGGGGAACCTAGAGGTTTAACGGCTTGTTGCACATGCTCAGTGCAATCGCGTGACCTGCGAAAGTGGTCTAATAATCCTTAGTATAATTTAGTTGTTTTGCTCGCGGACGAGCAAAAGATAGGTATGGGGGTGTGATTGGTCACTAATGTTGCATATTTAATGTCACATTTTCATACTTATTTTAGAATAAAAGCCTGCATTGTCCTAATTATTTGTTTAATTTATTTGCAGGCCCAATCCTTAAGGAGATGAAGAGAAATGAGCCCAAAAGCCCACCAGAATTCTGAATTAAATCAGAGTTAATTCGTACACATAAAATCAGGACAAAATCAAGAGGTTGAACCGGTTGAGAAGAATCCTCTCAGAAAAGATCGGTTAAAGCCAAGAATCCAAGGCCATTTCGTCAGAATCCGGAGCTCAAACGAAGAAACCAACAAAGGATAAAGTCAGAAGAAACTCCCGGGATGACCCACCAACAGGGTGTGGCCATCTGGCCACACCCTGGCCGCGTTTCTGCGGCAATCTTGGGGAGTTAGGGGAGCGTGAACTCCCTCGACCTCCCCGGGATCTTGGTTGTTGGGTTTTTGGCCTATAAAAAGGCATTTTTTTGTGCTGAAAGTGGACGTCAAGGCAGATTAGGATTTAGCCTAGTTTTTCATTTCTTAGTTTAGGTTTTTGCTTTTCTTTTTCATGTAATTTTGTTTTCATTTATGTAATTCTGAGGAGATCAACTTTCATCGAAGAACAAGACTGAAGCTTGAGCTAAAAGTGACAATTGGTGTAAGGTTTTATTTCTTTTCTTAGATTGTTATGAAATCAAATCAATGCTATTTCCTTGTATGTTCTTTTTAGTTCTCTTCTTCTTTTCTATTTTACCTTTCTTTTTGTTACAACTGTCTTCCAAGTGAGTCTAAAAGCATCGAAAGAGCCTTGCCTTTGCGAGTGCCACCGATAGCTCATGACGATGGAATTGTGAGTCTCTCTGTATCATTTCATGCTTGCGTATCTTGATGATGTAATGTGGAAGAGACCAACACTCGACTCTTATGGGCTATGCGCTAACTGCCTCCAATTCAAGGTAACATTGAAGCTAAGAACTCAAGGTAAGCTTTTGGTGAAAAGAAGGTAAATATTTGTTTTCTTTTCTTTTTCATTTCTGTAAATTAAATCACTACATCTTCCAACTCTATCATCTCCACTTCATTGTACTTAGTCGTTTTTCATCGTTTTCTGATTTTCCACCTTCTTCATCCTTCGCTTTCTTCTTAACTTTAACCTTTAACTTTCTTTTTCTTTTTCTTAATTTAAAAATAGAGAAGAACTCTCGTTTGGTTTTTATAACGATTTCAATAAAACTGTAAACGCTTCCATCGCAAACCCTCCTTATGGATCACGACCCGTATTAGCCACTTGCTATAGCGGAAGTATTGAGCACTTGCACATTTTTATTATAAGATCTGAAAATCCGTATTTTTTGTGCAGGTTCTACCTCAATCAGTGCCTCACTTGTGTTTAACCACGAGAGCTTCATATAGCACCTCAACTCTTATTCAGAGGAATCATGAGGAGTTAATCCAGAGCCCTTCACTGGGAATTCGGCTACACTCGTTGGTTACACTAAGTGTGTTGCAATTTAGTTTTAATTTCTTTATTTTGTTCATTAGATTAGCCGTACACCTATTTACCCCCTCTAGGTGTACTTACAATTGGTATCAGAGCCTACGCTCCTGATATTAGTGAAAAACACCTAGAGGGGGGGTGAATAGGTGTAATTGCTAATCTAACAATCTTTTTAAAACTAAGATGAATGAATGATGCAACGATCTCTCAAAACAAGACTAAGAGCCGAATACCCCGTGAAGGGTTCTGAACTCCTTCCTCCGGATTCCCCTTGAATGGGTTAGAGGTGCGCAATGCAACCTTGTTGTATGAGAATTGATCGAACAAAGAATGAATAATATGCAATGATGAAATGCACACAAGATATATCACAAGTATCACAAACTAGAGGCAATAACACAAGGAAAGACAACTAGATCTCAAGCAAGTAATTGAAAGCAATAGAGTGCAAGAGAAATTTAAAGCAAAATAGACACAAAGCAATCGCAAACACAAGATGTTTGTTTCGAGGTTCGAGCCACCGCTCTACTCCCCGCCTTCACCTCCGTGAAGGGTTTCCACTATCCACCGAGGACGATTACAACGGTCTACCAAAGACCCGCGCACCGAGCTCCACCACTTACAATAACCTCTACCGAAGAGGTGTCTCCACAAGAACAGGAAGAAGGAATAAGTAGCCAAGTGATCACCAAGAGGATCACAAACTTCTTACAAACACTTTCTCTTTACAACTTCCTTATAGAATGAGGATGGGAATTTTGGCTCTAGAAGTGTAGTGAGAAAACTCAGTTGTAGAATGATTTTTGCTAGAGAACACAACTGAAAATAAGCTCAAGAAAGAATGAGAAAATGGAGAGCTTAGAAACTTTTCTTCTCTTTTGTAAACTATGAAAACTTGGGGATTTTTCTTGGTGAGCAATGCAAAAGGCTATACTCCTCTATTTATAGGGAGAAGAAAGGGTTAAAAATAATTTATTTTAAGTTTATTTGACCTGAAAAAGTTCTCCAAAACCTCAGAAAAAGTCTGCAAAAACAGATTAAGAAAACAGTTTTCAGAATTGCACAAAAGAGGAAAGAGCCGTTGGGCTTTTGCAGGCTTGGCGGTCGACCGGTCCGGTCGGCCGCCTGCCCTGCTGGCAAAGATCCGTTGGACTCGGGTCGACCGCTCGGGTCGACCGTCCTCTAAGAAGAAATACAGGTTTCTGAAGGCGGTCGACCGGGCGGTCGACCCAGAAAACCCGAGAGCAAACTGCAGACAGTCGGTCGACCCGGGCGGTCGGCCGACAGACATGCACAAGCGTGCATGTCCTGTGCAGGTGCCGGTCGACCGGGCCGGTCGGCCGGTCTAGCCTGAAACAGAAAAACAGCAGAATTCTGAACTTGGGAAATTTTGTAAAAATGTTTTGAAGTAAAGAAAACTAAGTAATATGCTGGAAAGAGTATACATGCATGATCTAAACATGATATTCATTTTTGTAAAACTTAGGATCATGTATATATATACTAAGGCATGAAACAAAAGTTTTGACCATGAAAACTTGAATACAAAATCGTGTGTGTGTATCCTAGAGCCAACATTCCAAAACTCAAACTTTAACAAACTATTTCTTACATTGGTTCTAAGGACTACAAGTGCTTCAAGAGGGCTTTCACCATATGATCTTCAAAACTTGATTCTTGAGCCCAAATTGAGTTGACTTGAGTCCAAAACACCTTCCTTTAGGGAAGAAACCTTCTAGTTGAATTAGAACCCTGAAACACACTTAAACAACAAACATAATTAGTACAAATAACTACATATGTTTTGTAATCATCAAAACACACTAAAACGGGTGATTGTAACCTTGGGCCAACAATCTCCCCTTTTTGATGATGACAAAACATATAAGTTATTTAAACAAAAGTGGAAGAAGAGCTTTGGAAAGCTCCCCCTCAAACAATGCTACGTATAAAGAATGACAATGAGAAGTAAGAAACATAAAGCATTGAAAACACAATAGTAACAATAAGTAAGAAACATAAAGCATTGAAAACACAATAGTAACAGTTTTTGAAAAGCTTAAATAAACAACAAACTTATTCTTTTTAAACAACAAACTTACTCTTTTTCTCCCCCTTTTTGTCATACATCAAAAAGGGTCAAACAAAACAAAAACAAAATGTTTTAAGAATCTATAATGCAAACATTCAACTCACCATAAATAAAGAAAAATCTAGCATAATCCAATGGTTTAGTAAAAATATCGGCAAGTTGAAAATCGGTAGAAACATAATCAATCTCAATATCACCTTTCTCATAATGATCTCTAAGAAAGTGATATCTAATGTCAATGTGTTTAGTTTTACTATGTTGATTTGCATTCTTTGTCATATGAATAGTACTAGTATTATCAAAAAATATTTTAATATGATCTAAATGCAAATCATAGTCAAGGAGAGTATGTTTCATCCAAAGCACTTGTGCACAACAAGCGCTGGCTGCATCATACTCCGCCTCGGCGGTTGAAAGGGCTACCGAATTTTGCTTTTTGGAAGACCAAGATACAAGACAATTACCAAGGAATTGACATGTTCCACTTGTGCTCTTCCTATCTACCCTACAACCCGCATAGTCGGCATCCGAAAAACTCTTCATATCAAAAAGTCCGGTTCTCGGATACCACAAACCCATTTCAATTGTTCCCTTAAGGTATCTAATAATGCGTTTTACCGCTACTAAATGAGACTCCTTAGGACATGATTGAAAACGAGCACAAAGACAAACACAAAACATAATATCCGGCCTACTAGCCGTTAAATACAATAAACTACCAATCATGCTACGATAAAGCTTAATGTCTACACTTTTACCTTGTTCATCCTTGTCAAGCTTTGTGGTTGTTGCCATGGGAGTTTTGCTCACTTTAGCTCCTTCAAGCCCGAACCTCTTGATTAGTTCCTTTGTGTACTTGGCTTGATTGAAGAAGATCCCATCCTTCTTTTGCTTGATTTGGAGACCAAGGAAATAATTGAGCTCACCCATCATAGACATTTAAAATTCTTCCTTCATGCATGATTCAAAAGCTTGGCAAAGAGATTCATTAGTAGAATCAAAAATAATATCATCCACATAAATTTGCACAATAAGAATATCATTTTCAACATGTTTTGTAAACAAGGTAGTATCTATTTTACCTTTCTTAAAACCATTTGAAATTAGAAATGAAGAAAGCCTTTCATACCAAGCCCTAGGGGCTTGTTTTAAACCATAAAGAGCCTTATCAAGTTTGAAAATAAAATCCGGATGTGTAGGATCAACAAACCCGGGGGGTTGTTCAACATACACCTCTTCTTCAATAAAACCATTCAAGAAAGCACTTTTAATATCCATTTGAAACAACTTAAAATCTTTATATGATGCAAATGCAAGTGTTATCCGTATGGCTTCAAGCCGTGCTACGGGTGCAAAGGTTTCATCAAAATCAACACCTTCGATTTGAGTGTAACCTTGGGCAACTAATCTAGCCTTGTTCCTAACAACGTTACCCGACTCATCCAACTTGTTCTTAAAGATCCACTTAGTACCAATTGTTGGTCTATCGTGGGGCCTAGGAACAAGGTGCCAAACTTGGTTGCACTCAAATTGATTGAGCTCCTCTTGCATGGCTAGCAACCAATATGAGTCGATTTCGGCTTCGCGAACGTTCTTGGGTTCAAAATGTGAAATGAAAGCATAGTGTCCACAAACATTATGAAGATGAGAACGAGTAGTTACCCCTTGAGATACTTCACCTATAACAAGGTCCTTGGGATGATGTGGATTGTATCTCCAATCCTTTGGAAGTTGTTGAGTAGGCTCTACATCATCTCCTTGAATTTCATTTCCTTGAGCCTCATTTTCTTTTGCTTCATTTCCTTCATCATCCTTTGGCATGCTTGCAATTGTAGGTGAATCCTTCAAAGTGATTTTCTCCATGTCTTCATGCAAAGAATCTATTTCTACAACATTATTAACAGACACATTAGATTCCTCAAATTTTACATGTATAGATTCTTCAATGGTCAAAGATGACTTGTTGAAGACTCTATACGCTTTACTAGTATTTGAGTATCCAACAAAAATTGCTTCATAAGATCTAGCATCAAATTTACCTAAGTTATCTTTTGTATTTAAAACAAAGCATTTGCATCCAAAAACTTTAAAGTATGAAACATTTGGCTTTCTAGAATAATAAATCTCAAAGGATGTTTTTGAAGTATTTTTGCATAAGAAAACTCTATTTGATATATAGCATGATGTATTAACAGCCTCGGCCCATAGATAATGAGGGAGACCATATTCACTAATCATTGTCCTAGTCATCTCTTGTAATGTCCGATTTTTCCGCTCAACTACTCCATTTTGTTGTGGAGTTCTAGGACAAGATAGTTCATGCTTAATTCCATGTTTTTTACAAAAAGTGATAAAGGGTAGGTTAATGAATTCACCACCTCTATCACTTCTTATTCTTAAAATTGAAGAATCATTTTTCTTTTCAACTCTTTTCTTAAAGGCTTGAAAATGTGAAAAGGCTTGATTTTTGTGCTCTAAAAAGAAAACCCATGTAAAACGCGAAAAATCATCAACCAAAATAAATGCAAAACGATTCCCACTTAGACTTTTGGTTTGAGTAGGACCAAATAAATCCATATGTATCAACTCCAAAGGACGTGATGTCATGATATCCTTGATTGACTTGAAAGAGGATTTGGTTTGTTTCCCAAGTTGACATGCGTCACAAACCCGGTCCTTTTCAAAATTCAAGCAAGGAATACCTTTCACCATTTCCTTTGTGTTTAACCTAGATATATGGTCAAAAGAAATGAGGCCTAATCATCTTCTATGCCACAACCAAGAGTCATCATCGAGGGCTTTTAAACAAGTAATATTGCAAGACATATTAGACAAGTCAATCATGTACATATTGCTATCACGAAAATCGAAAAATATACATGTGTTAGATAGTCTATCAAAAACTCTACAAGCTATGTTATCAAAAACAACATCAAAACCTTTATCACAAAGTTGACTAATACTCAAGAGATTATGCTTGAGTCCATCAACTAAAACAACATTTTCTATTAAAGGGGATGAACTAAGTTTAACATTACCAATACCGATGATTTTACCCTTGGCATCGTCTCCGAAGGTGACGGTGCCACCTTCATGGTATCTTGATAGGGTTGCAAAGTTGTTGATGTCCTAAGTCATGTGCCTTGAGCAACCACTATCAAGATACCACAACCCTCTACGTCGTTGGGCCTTGGAAAGTACCTACATTATTGAACAAATTCATTGACTTTGGTACCCAAATTTTCTTGGGTCCTTGAAAGTTAGTGTTTCGAACCCAAACATTATGACGAGATGCATTTAATCTATCATAACAAAACTTAACTAAGTGACCTTTACGGCCACAATATGAACATGAAAATACTTTACCATACATGAATGCATGATGTGTGTATGAAGTGTGAGCATGTTTGTGGGGTTTGGCATGATGCAAAGGTTGTGTGGTATGAACATGAGCATGAACATGAGATTGTTTCTTAGGGGCTTGTTTCTTAGGAAACATAGCCTCAAGTCTATTTTTATCAAATTCACACTTTTTCAAAACTACTCCTAAAGAATCTATTCTTTCTTTAAGCATGGTAATCTCATTATCATTAACTTGTGAAAACTTGCCTTTACAAGAAATTTTATAATTGTCAAAATCTTTTTGGGTGGAAACAAGAGTGGAAAGTAATTCATCATTTTCTTTGAAAAGAGTAAAAACTTGATGATTAAGAGACTCATTTTCCTTTTTCATTTTTAAATACTTTTTCTTTAGAAAATCATAGTTATGTGATAATTCTACAAATGCTTCTCCTATTTCATCCATGGAAAGTTCATTATCAAAAGAAGTGGAAGGGGTTACCTTGCTTGTGCCTTCATTTGCCATAAAGCACATATTGGCGGTGTCAACTTCCTCCTTGGATTCGCTCTCGGAATCCCAAGTAGCCTTCAACGCTTTCTTCTTGTGAGGCTTCTTTGAGGTGGAGGGCTTCACTTTATCCGGGCACTCCGCAACAATGTGACCCGGTCTTTGGCAATTGAAGCAAATTATCTTTCTTTCTTCTTTACCTCCTTGCCATCTCCTTCTTCCTTGGAACTTAGCCTTGTTATACATCCTCTGAACATTCTTGACAAGAAGTGAGAGCTCTTCATCATCTTCTTCTTCATCATCTTCGTCGGAGTATGATGATTGACTTTTGAAGGCTATGGCTTTCTTCTTGGAGGGAGCCATTTCTTCCCTTGTTTTTCTCTCCATCTCATGGGTTTTGAGGTTCCCAATGAGACCTATAATCTCCATCTCCTCCTTGTCATTGAGTTCCTTCAAGGTGGTTGCTTTTACTTCCCATGAAGGAGGAAGAGCCCGGATGATCTTCCTTACTCTTTGGTCGTTGTCAATACCATCACCTAGAGAAGAATGTCCATTAGTAATCTTGGTAAATCTAGTAACCATATCATCTATGGTTTCATTTTCATTCATAGAGAAATTCTCATATTGGGACCGAAGAAGGTCTATCTTAGCCCTCTTCACTTGTGAGGTCCCCTCATGTGTAACAATCAAATGTGACCAAATTTCAAATGCGGATTTACAATGTATTACTCTAGCAATATCATCATCTTTAAGTGCTTGGAGTAATGCATAGTGTGCCCTAGAGTTAGCATCAAATTCTTTGGTCTCAATTTCGGACCAAGTGGACTCATCACCGGTGGGAGCACTAAAGGGTTTGGTTACGGCCTTTGCAACTCGACTTCCTAGAGATTGCAAGAAAACGGTCATCTTAACCTTCCATATGGGAAAGTTAAGTCCGTCAAACTTTGGGGGGGTCTTAATACTATCGGCCATGTTTACTAAGTGAAAGAGTATGAAATGAATGAGGTGATTAGCAAATAAAGGATCTCTCTAAGGTTGTTAAGCCAAAAGCCTAGAGACCTAGGCTCTGATACCAATTGAAAAACACCTAGAGGGGGGGTGAATAGGTGTAATTGCTAATCTAACAATCTTTTTAAAACTAAGATGAATGAATGATGCAACGATCTCTCAAAACAAGACTAAGAGCCGAATACCCCGCGAAGGGTTCTGAACTCCTTCCTCCGGATTCCCCTTGAATGGGTTAGAGGTGCGCAGTGCAACCTTGTTGTATGAGAATTGATCGAACAAAGAATGAATAATATGCAATGATGAAATGCACACAAGATATATCACAAGTATCACAAACTAGAGGCAATAACACAAGGAAAGACAACTAGATCTCAAGCAAGTAATTGAAAGCAATAGAGTGCAAGAGAAATTTAAAGCAAAATAGACACAAAGCAATCGCAAACACAAGATGTTTGTTTCGAGGTTCGAGCCACCGCTCTACTCCCCACCTTCACCTCCGTGAAGGGTTTCCACTATCCACCGAGGACGATTACAACGGTCTACCAAAGACTCGAGCACCGAGCTCCACCACTTACAATAACCTCTACCGAAGAGGTGTCTCCACAAGAACAAGAAGAAGGAACATAGCCAAGTGATCATCAAGAGGATCACAAACTTCTTACAAACACTTTCTCTTTACAACTTCCTTATAGAATGAGGATGGGAATTTTGGCTCTAGAAGTGTAGTGAGAAAACTCAGTTGTAGAATGATTTTTGCTAGAGAACACAACTGAAAATAAGCCCAAGAAAGAATGAGAAAATGGAGAGCTTAGAACCTTTTCTTCTCTTTTGTAAACTATGAAAACTTGGGGATTTTTCTTGGTGAGCAATGCAAGAGGCTATACTCCTCTATTTATAGGGAGAAGAAAGGGTTAAAAACAATTTATTTTAAGTTTATTTGACCTGAAAAAGTTCTCCAAAACCTCAGAAAAAGTCTACAAAAACAGATTAAGAAAACAGTTTTCAGAATTGCACAAAAGAGGATAGAGCCGTTGGGCTTTTGCAGGCTTGGCGGTCGACCGGTCCGGTCGGCCGCCCGCCCTGCTGGCAAAGATCCGTTGGACTCGGGTTGACCGATCGGGTCGACCGTCCTCTAAGAAGAAACACAGGTTTCTGAAGGCGGTCGACCGGGCGGTCGACCCAGAAAACCCGAGAGCAAACTGCAGACAGTCGGTCGACCCGGGCGGTCGGCCGACAGACATGCACAAGCGTGCATTTCCTGTACAGGTGCCGGTCGACCGGGCCGGTCGGCCGGTCTAGCCTGAAACAGAAAAACAGCAGAATTCTGAACTTGGGAAATTTTGTAAAAATGTTTTGAAGTAAAGAAAACTAAGTAATATGCTGGAAAGAGTATACATACATGATCTAAACATGATATTCATTTTTGTAAAACTTAGGGTCATGTATATATATACTAAGGCATGAAACAAAAGTTTTGACCATGAAAACTTGAATACAAAATCGTGTGCGTGTATCCTAGAGCCAACTTTCCAAAACTCAAACTTTAACAAACTATTTCTTACATTGGTTCTAAGGACTACAAGTGCTTCAAGAGGGCTTTCACCATATGATCTTCAAAACTTTATTCTTGAGCCCAATTGAGTTGACTTGAGTCCAAAACACCTTCCTTTAGGGAAGAAACCTTCTAGTTGAATTAGAACCCTGAAACACACTTAAACAAAAAACATAATTAGTACAAATAATTACATATGTTTTGTAAAACGGGTGATTGTAACCTTGGGCCAATAATCTCCCCTTTTTTGATGATGACAAAACATATAAGTTATTTAAACAAAAGTGGAAGAAGAGCTTTGGAAAGCTCCCCCTCAAACAATGCTACGTATAAAGAATGACAATGAGAAGTAAGAAACATAAAGTATTGAAAACACAATAGTAATAGTAAGTAAGAAACATAAAGCATTGAAAACACAATAGTAACAGTTTTTGACAAGCTTAAATAAACAACAAACTTATTCTTTTTAAACAACAAACTTACTCTTTTTCTCCCCCTTTTTGTCATACATCAAAAAGGGTCAAACAAAACAAAAACAAAATGTTTTAAGAATCTATAATGCAAACATTCAACTCACCACAAATAAAGGAAAATCTAGCATAATCCAATGGTTTAGTAAAAATATCGGCAAGTTGAAAATCGGTAGAAACATAATCAATCTCAATATCACCTTTCTCATAATGAGCTCTAAGAAAGTGATATCTAATGTCAATGTGCTTAGTTTTACTATGTTGATTTGCATTCTTTGTCATATGAATAGTACTAGTATTATCACAAAATATTTTAATATGATCAAAATGCAAATCATAGTCAAGGAGAGTATGTTTCATCCAAAGCACTTGTGCACAACAAGCGCCGGCTGCAACATACTCCGCCTCGGCGGTTGAAAGGGCTACCGAATTTTGCTTTTTGGAAGACCAAGATACAAGACAATTACCAAGGAATTGACATGTTCCACTTGTGCTCTTCCTATCTACCCTACAACCCGCATAGTCGGCATCCGAAAAACTCTTCATATCAAAAAGTCCGGTTCTCGGATACCACAAACCCATTTCAATTGTGCCCTTAAGGTATCTAATAATGCGTTTTACCGCTACTAAATGAGACTCCTTAGGACATGATTGAAAACGAGCACAAAGACAAACACAAAACATAATATCCGGCCTACTAGCCGTTAAATACAATAAACTACCAATCATGCTACGATAAAGCTTAATTTCTACACTTTTACCTTGTTCATCCTTGTCAAGCTTTGTGGTTGTTGCCATGGGAGTTTTGCTCACTTTAGCTCCTTCAAGCCCGAACCTCTTGATTAGTTCCTTTGTGTACTTGGCTTGATTGAAGAAGATCCCATCCTTCTTTTGCTTGATTTGGAGACCAAGAAAATAATTGAGCTCACCCATCATAGACATTTCAAATTCTTCCTTCATGCATGATTCAAAAGCTTGGCAAAGAGATTCATTAGTAGAACCAAAAATAATATCATCCACATAAATTTGCACAATAAGAATATCATTTTCAACATGTTTTGTAAACAAGGTAGTATCTATTTTACCTTTCTTAAAACCATTTGAAATTAGAAATGAAGAAAGACTTTCATACCAAGCCCTAGGGGCTTGTTTTAAACCATAAAGAGCCTTATCAAGTTTGAAAACAAAATCCGGATGTGTAGGATCAACAAACCCGGGGGGTTGTTCAACATACACCTCCTCTTCAATAAAACCATTCAAGAAAGCACTTTTAATATCCATTTGAAACAACTTAAAATCTTTATATGATGCAAATGCAAGTGTCATCCGTATGGCTTCAAGCCGTGCTACGGGTGCAAAGGTTTCATCAAAATCAACACCTTCGATTTGAGTGTAACCTTGGGCAACTAATCTAGCCTTATTCCTAACAACGTTACCCGACTCATCCAACTTGTTCTTAAAGATCCACTTAGTACCAATTGTTGGTCTATCGTGGGGCCTAGGAATAAGGTGCCAAACTTGGTTGCGCTCAAATTGATTGAGCTCCTCTTGCATGGCTAGCAACCAATATGAGTCAGTTTCAGCTTCGCGAACGTTCTTGGGTTCAAAATGTGAAATGAAAGCATAGTGTCCACAAACATTATGAAGATGAGAACGAGTAGTTACCCCTTGAGATACTTCACCTATAACAAGGTCCTTGGGATGATGTGGATTGTATCTCCAATCCTTTGGAATTTGTTGAGTAGGCTCTACATCATCTCCTTGAATTTCATTTCCTTGAGCCTCATTTTCTTTTGCTTCATTTCCTTCATCATCCTTTGGCATGCTTGCAATTGTAGGTGAATCCTTCAAAGTGATTTTCTCCATGTCTTCATGCAAAGAATCTATTTCTACAACATTCTTAACAGACACATTAGATTCCTCAAATTTTACATGTATAGATTCTTCAATGGTCAAAGATGACTTGTTGAAGACTCTATACGCTTTACTAGTATTTGAGTATCCAACAAAATTGCTTCATAAGATCTAGCATCAAATTTACCTAAGTTATCTTTTGTATTTAAAACAAAGCATTTGCATCCAAAAACTTTATAGTATGAAACATTTGGCTTTCTAGAATAATAAATCTCAAAGGATGTTTTTGAAGTATTTTTGCATAAGAAAACTCTATTTGATATATAACATGATGTATTAACGGCCTCGGCCCATAGATAATGAGGGAAACTATATTCACTAATCATTGTCCTAGCCATCTCTTGTAATGTCTGATTTTTCCGCTCAACTACTCCATTTTGTTGTGGAGTTCTAGGACAAGATAGTTCATGCTTAATTCCATGTTCTTCACAAAAAGTGATAAAGGGTAGGTTAATGAATTCACCACCTCTATCACTTCTTATTCTTAAAATTGAAGAATCATTTTCCTTTTCAACTCTTTTCTTAAAGGCTTGAAAATGTGAAAAGGTTTGATTTTTGTGCTCTAAAAAGAAAACCCATGTAAAACGCGAAAAATCATCAACCAAAACAAATACAAAACGATTCCCACTTAGACTTTTGGTTTGAGTAGGACCAAATAAATCCATATGTATCAACTCCAAAGGACGTGATGTCATGATATCCTTGATTGACTTGAAAGAGGATTTGGTTTGTTTCCCAAGTTGACATGCGTCACAAACCCGGTCCTTTTCAAAATTCAAGTAAGGAATATCTTTCACCATTTCCTTTGTGTTTAACCTAGATATATGGTCAAAAGAAATGTGGCCTAATCTTCTATGCCACAACCAAGAGTCATCATCGAGGGCTTTTAAACAAGTAATATTGCAAGACATATTAGACAAGTCAATCATGTACATATTGCTATCACGAAAACCGGAAAATATACATGTGTTAGATAGTCTATCAAAAACTCTACATGCTATGTTATCAAAAACAACATCAAAACCTTTATCACAAAGTTGACTAATACTCAAGAGATTATGCTTGAGTCCATCAGCTAAAACAACATTTTCTATTAAAGGGGATGAACCAAGTTTAACATTACCAATACTGACGATTTTACCCTTGGCATCATCTCCGAAGGTGACGGTGCCACCTTCATGGTATCTTGATAGGGTTGCAAAGTTGTTGATGTCCCAAGTCATGTGCCTTGAGCAACCACTATCAAGATACCACAATCCTCTACGTCGTTGGGCCTTGGAAAGTACCTACATTATTGAACAAATTCATTGACTTTGGTATCCAAATTTTCTTGGGTCATTGAAAGTTAGTGTTTCGAACCCAAACATTATGACGAGATGCATTTAATCTATCATAACAAAACTTAACTAAGTGACCTTTACGGCCACAATATGAACATGAAAACACTTTACCATACATGATTGCATGATGTGTGTATGAAGTGTGAGCATGTTTGTGGGGTTTGGCATGATGCAAAGGTTGTGTGGTATGAACATGAGCATGAACATGAGATTGTTTCTTAGGGGCTTGTTTCTTAGGAAACATAGCCTCAAGTCTATTTTTATCAAATTCACACTTTTTCAAAACTACTCCTAAAGAATCTATTCTTTCTTTAAGCATGGTAATCTCATTATCATTAACTTGTGAAAACTTGCCTTTACAAGAAATTTTATAATTGTCAAAATCTTTTTGGGTGGAAATAAGAGTGGAAAGTAATTCATCCTTTTCTTTGGAAAGAGTAAAAACTTGATGATTAAGAGACTCATTTTCCTTTTTCATTTTTAAATACTTTTTCTTTAGAAAATCATAGTTATGTGATAATTCTACAAATGCTTCTCCTATTTCATCCATGAAAAGTTCATTATCAAAAGAAGTGGAAGGGGTTACCTTGCTTGTGCCTTCATTTGCCATAAAGCACATATTGGCGGTGTCAACTTCCTCCTCGGATTCGCTCTCGGAATCCCAAGTAGCCTTCAACGCTTTCTTCTTGTGAGGCTTCTTTGAGGTGGAGGGCTTCACTTTATCCGGGCACTCCGCAACAATGTGACCCGGTCTTTGGCAATTGAAGCAAATTATCTTTCTTTCTTCTTTACCTCCTTGCCATGCTAGTGTACCTTCACATTCTAACTCATCTATTGCATGAACATCTTCTTCTAGGATTGATGATGATATATGTTTGTTAAAGAAGAGTGTGGATTGTTTGGGCTCCACTTTGAGCCATTGTGCTTTGAACCATACACGGTTGGAATCTTTGTTTCGAAAGACACAAGTTCCTCTTATGCATGCACAAAAACCACGACATATACATGCTTCCCACGTTCACTCCCATAACACGATATATGCTCATGTGTACACTTGTACACATTGTGGACGTAAGGGCCACCTTGCTAAATTTTGCTATGATAAGTTACATGATGTAAATTTAGCAACTAAATTTGTTTGGATTAGGAAAGAGCTAACCCCCATGGACCCAAAAGAGCGTGGGTACCAAAGACCACCCCTATTGTATTTGATGTAGGTGTGGGCTCTCACATGATGTGAGAGTGATGGTGCCTTGAGGTAGATGCGTTCCGAGCTTAAAGACAACTATTTGGATGCATCATTTTCAAGGGGAGTTTGGTGGGAGGACCACCTTGTTTTGGAGGCATAGAGATGTACCCTCATCGGTTTTTGGTAACGATCTCTAACTCCCATTTATGTTTACATGCTTTTCATGTAATTGATTTTAACACGTCTTGATGTTTCATGATTAATATGTCATATGCCATGGTATTTAGATTAGTGATATACATGTTTAGTTTTTGAGACACCCTTGTTTAATATGGATTTATATCTTTGTGTTCTCACATTTATTTTAACTAATGTGTATGTCCTAGATCTATGCATGTTCATGTACATAATGATCATATGTATGTTTATGAGTTTTGTTTTGATTTTCATGCTTCATGCTTTGATTACATGTTTAGATGTTAGTTTTCATTTAAACTTGGATATATACTTGTACAACTAGTGAACCACAAATAGATCATTATATGTTTGTGCTTGAAAGCTCATTTGTACTTATTAGATGTACTAGTATAGTCTAGTTTTGATGATTCATACATTTTGACTTGTATTCCCATATTATACATATTTTTCATGTTTTTATGTTTAACTTCATGTATATGTCTATTTTGTCCAAACTAATTGTTATACATATACATCCTTGAGCTACTTGCCTTCATGCATATACTTTTGTGAACTCGTTATGTTTGGTTATGTATGTATTCTTTAGTTTGTACAAGACATACATATGCCTTGAAGATTAAATTATTTTGATGATTTTCATGTTTTAAGGAATTTCTTATTGAGCTTGATTGCCTATTTTCATGACTTATCTTTCACAAAAACTTGTACACTCATATCACTTGATGTTTTCTCATGATTTTATTTTCATGAGTATTATATGTGCTATATAGATTTTGAGTGACATTGGTTTAGTGATTTTCATGTTTTACGGAATATATTCTTATTTTATTCCTTACTTGAAGGATTTCGTACTAGTTTACAAGTTTTTCATTAAACAAGTTCATATTCTTCATTTGGTAGAGTTTTCAAACATACTATATTTTCAAACTTATTTTTGAAACCCCTACCCATTTAAGGGTGGTTGGTTGGGCGACCATGTCTTGTATGCTTATTATTGAAAATCTATTTTAAACATGTGAATGAAATGGGTGGTAAGAAATATGAGTTATACAGTTGATCTTATTATGTTTTCAATTGGTATCATTGGATCTTTTCAATTGGTATCACTATTGACATTCTTTTTGTATACTCATATGGTTTATTTGTGCTTACTATATCTCTACATCTTTCAGCACAAATTCTAGTTATGCTAAACTTAATTTCTTAAATGACTATCATATTTCAATTGCTTATGTTTCAATTGGTATCTTATACAAGCTTACGCATCATTTTATTTGGTATTTCATAAAGGGGGAGAAAATTTATATTTCACTTTTCAATTAATTTTGCTTACCTTTGGTATTCTACTCCCACTTTATGTTGAAATATGATTAAAAAAAGGGGGATATTGATTATTGTTGGTATCATACGCTTCTAATGAAAATTACTTTCAATTGGTACTAATCTTTACAATTGATATCAAGATTATCTATATATCTTTTAATTGATATCAAAAGTTTTGGTTAAATTAGTCAAAATGATTTACTTACTTACAATTGGTATTTAAATTTATGTTAAAAACATTTGTTTTATGTACTTTCGATTGGTATGATTTATTGATATCATGATGCACTAAATTGATATATTTTGTTTTCAATTGGTATCATAAAGTTTTGATTTGATTTCACCCCTTATTGATATTTTTTTGTTTGAGACAAAAAGGGGGAGAACATTGCTTTATTGTTTTCTTTGACCCCTTTGTTGATGATTGACAAAAAGGGGGAGAAGTATTTGTGAGTTTATATGCATATTTATTGGTTAATTTGAGTTTCAATTTGGTATCAAGAGCTTTTATTGTTTCATTGCTTTGTTGTTTTGTTTTATTGATATCAAGAAACTTTTATTAAAATTTTTATTGTTGGTATCAAGAGCTTGTATTTATTATCTTTCAATTAGTATCAAGAATTTTTGATTGATTGGTATCAAAAGCTTTCAAGAGTTTTTTTAATGATTGTTATCAAGAGCTTTTATTGCTTTTATTGATAAAGTTTTCAAATTGAAATTTTTATTGGTATCAAGAGAAATTATTTAAGAACATGTTTATTTTAAAAAGAAATTTATTTTAAAAAGTTTGGTATCAAGAGCATGTTCATTTCATTGTTTTATGCATGTTGATGCATATGCATGTTTAGTATTCATTGCATATATTTATTGTTTATTGCTATGCATGAGTTAAGGGGGAGCTTCTTTGAAGCGTAACTTTAATCCATGCATATATAACTCCATGAGTTTTGTGATCATCAAAAAGGGGGAGATTGTTGGCCTAGAGGCCTTCCACTCCAGTTTTGATGATGATTAACTCATGTAGTTATAGTTTACTAATAATCTTGTGATGTTTAGTTTCAGATACTTAACCAAGATATTAGTAGGTGATTAGCTTCAACAAAGATGTTCTGGAGCTTTCACATGGTGATTCAAGAGCCCGAGCGTCAAAGTTCATATCTAGCACTCGTTGGAGTCAAGCTCGGTGGATCACGTTTGGATCAAGTTGGCTTGAAGACGGAATTCGTCAAGAAGACCTCGGTACAGTGTTTAGTTTTTGTTTTAGATCCATTGTTAAAGATTAGATAGTATGATATGCTTAAGTTCGCAACACACATACTTGTTTAAGTTTCATGTTTTGGTTATTCGGTTTTCGTTTAACCGATCTTGGTTTTCATGAATAGATAGAATCAAAACAAGTTTACATGGTTTAATGTATATTAGATTTGTTCTATATACATCTATGTTTTAACTATTTAAACAAACTTAGTTTAATAGTCTATTTCATGAGTTTGGAGTTTTCGTATTTTAACAAAACTTATTTTTGGATTTATTGTCAAAAATATTGATATATATCTTTATATGTATATTAAATTATATCCATATACAATATGCTTCAAGTTGTTTCAGTATCATGTTTTTATATTTGGATGAGTTTTGGACAAAACGATTTTCCATTTCAAAAATCCTAATTTTGGAAAATACAAAATTTGGTTTTTGGTAAAATTTTCATAACACAAAAAGAGTTCAAAATGTTTGTAACTTGGTTTGATTTTTACTCAAACAAGTTTATATTTTAAAGAGAATATAAGAACTTTTTTTGTGGATTTTTCGTGATTTTATGGGATTTTATTTGTGTCAAAATGTCAAGTTTTTATTACCTATAAATCCCTGTCCTGGCTTCTGCTAGTCGACCGGACCGTTCGACCGAGATAGGAGTCGGTCGACTGAGTCGGTCGACCGACGTGCACAAACGTGCATGCCAGTTTTGGCTAGAGGGCCGGTCGACCGATCCGGTCGACCGCCAGAGAGCTTCTGCTCTCTGGAAAGCCCCGGTCGATCGGGCCGGTCGACCGGCAGAGAGCTCTGCTCTCTGTTCCAGGCCACGATCGATCGTGCCGGTCGACCGCTGCCCAACGGTCAAAAATATGACCGTTAGCGGTCGACCGGGCTGGTCGACCGACAGCCGTCTGGGCTGTTGATTGGCCCCAACGTCTAGTTTTTTCTAGCCTATATATTATGGGTTCTTGGACTGGTTTTTAACAAGGTTTTTGAAGAGCTAAAATTCCTACTTCTCTAGTGTTTAATTTCAAGTTTCAAAAGTGTTTTGGGTTCAAAGTTTCCATCTTTATTTGCTTTAAAAGGGATTGGAAAAATCAAGAAAAAGGAAAGTCTTTTGGGATTGGTTTTTGATCTATATTTTTCTATCTATTCTAGAAGTTTTCCCAAGAGTTTTTCTTTGAGTTTTTGATTTCCAAACTCTTGTTTTTCACACTTGAGCCTATCTTGCTATCCTATCTATAGGATCTTTATTTTTGTGGGAAAAGTTGTTTGTGGTTGAGATAGACCACCTAGTTGTTAACCCTCCTAATTTGTGATATCCCTCTTTTATAGAGGTTGATTATTGGAGTGGTGGTTGGCTCCCTCTAGTGAGAGGTGGAGATTGTGTTTAGCTCCCTCTAGTGAGAGGTGGAGTTTGTGTTGGTATCCCTCTTAGTGAAGAGGTGGATTGTATTTGTATTGGCTCTGTGCCTATCCCTCATTTGTGAGGTTGATATTGTGGTGGCTTTGTGCCTAGCCTCTAGTGAGAGGTTGTATTCGGTTGAGAGAGGAGTTGTGTACTCCCGGTTGTATTGCCCCAAATCCTCAGTGGAGGTTCCCTGTGTGGGAGTCCTGTGTGGATGAGTTAGTGGAAATCCTTCTGTGTGAAGGCGGGGACGTAGAGCTGTGTGCTCGAACCTCAAAATAAATCTCGGTGTTTGCGTTTGATCCATTGACTCTAACTCTCTCTCTCTATTACTTTGTGCATCTATTCATATTGCCATATCATATACATGCTTGTGTTGTTTATGTGTGCCTCACTTGTGTTTAACCACGAGAGCTTCATATAGCACCTCAACTCTTATTCAGAGGAATCAAGAGGAGTTAGTCCAGAGACCTTCACCGGGAATTCGGCTACACTCGTTGGTTACACTAAGTGTGTTGCAATTTAGTTTTAATTTTCGCATTTTGTTCATTAGATTAGCCGTACACCTATTCACCCCCCCTCTGGTGTACTTTCAATTAGGACAAATTTGAATGATTAAACGTTGGATAACGTTGAAGGAAATACCAGAAAATAGAAACTGTCCAACAGTCAGAAACTGCCATTAGGCGACTTGAGATATGAGTTAGTCGACTAGGGTAGGCAAATTTCTCAAGAATAGTCGACTATAGAAGAGACCAAGTCGACTAGGTCAAGTTTGAATCAATAGACAAGTTTCTAAAACTGAAACTAGTTGACTAGAGGGAAGGTATAAGTCGACTACAACATCTATTAGTTGACTATATAAACTGTTAAGTCGGCTAACAGTGACAAATTGAGAGTTGAGATTTTTCAAGTCAAAAAGATAGTCGACTAGGGAAATATATAAGTCGACTATACCAAGGATAAGTCGACTAGACAAGGCAATAAGTTGACTAATAGACTATGATGTGTGTGTGTTTCAAGGCTTTTAACATGCTATCAACAATTACAATACACATCATTATCAACTCTCTTTGGGAAGTCTTAATCATGAAGAACTCTTGAATAGACTTGTGATAGAGCTCCAAATGATATGGCTTCACAAATGTATCATCAAAAGCAAGTTCCAATATTCTCTCCCTTTTTGATGATGACACTTTGTGTGCACAAATGCTCCCCTGCAGAAAATAAGTTTTATATTCTCCCCCTGCAGAAAATGGGTTATAACAGATATAGAAACACTTGTGTTCTCCCCCTGCAACAAATATATCATAACATGTATATATATGATAAATATTTGAAGTATTGTTCTTATCAAACTTCTTATATGATACCTGAAAGATAAACATTAGATGATACTAATCATAAGAGCAAAGCATTAACCTTTAGGGGTGTTAGTACACCTCACAGAATCCCTGGTGGCGCCAGGTGATCCCTCAAGTATGTGGCCACACGTGACATGATATGACCACCATAAACATGAAACTATTCGAGACCCATTAGTTTCTCCCAAACCCAGTGCAAGTTGTCTTATTAATAATTTTTTTTGTAATTATCATTTTACGGGAATAGCAGGAGAAGGACAGGCTCAGGAATTCAGGAGTACATGTGTAACAGGAATACAGGTCACTTTATATAATACAGGATAACAGGTACAGGATTCTCGTAAATGTGATAATCACAGGTCAGGTATTAACATGACAGGTGGAAGGTCACTTTATATAATACAGGATAACAGGTATAGGAGTCTTGTAAATGAGATAATCACAGGTCAGGTATTAACATGACAGGTGGCAGGTGATAAGTGATATCATTACAGGGAGCAGATGATAACTAGTAACACATCGATGTCAAGTGATACAGGCAGGTGTCAGGTAATAGCCTGTAGATGTCAGTTAATAGTATAACGAGTGTTAGTACATCAAGAGAAAATATGTCAAGTGATAGCATAATAGCCAAGTATAATCAAGCGGAGCTGAGCAAGCTGAAGGCACGAAAAGCGAACGGTGTTTACTCACTAATGCGCTTGGCAGAGTTACCGGGACAACTCGGCTTAAAATGTAAGTCTAAAATCTGGCAGTATTCAACCTAGGCGAATCTAGTGAATAAAGCGCTAGGAGCTAAACATGCGTATCAGGCGATGCTAAAAATGGAACTAGCTTTTAATAAACCTCAGATAGGTTAAGCCTGGAGGCTGAGTATGTACCTGCAGGAGATGTTAATACTAACAACACATATGCATATATGACTAGCAGGAAAGAGAATCGACAAGCAAGAAAGCAAGCAAGCAATCCAAGTGAAGCTAAGTGGGCTGGAGCGAAGCTAATGTACAACGCTAAATGCTATCACGCTCGACGTAGTTACCACTCACAGCATAGCTAAACATGCATGTTGCAGTATGCGTATGAAATGCCATACTACTGCTCACGGTGAAGCCAGACTCACGGAGTAACTACGCTCGAACAGAGTTCAATAAAGTACTGATGTTAGGTCCACCTACCAGGCGTAGTACATAAAAAGTGCATAGGACTTTAATAAACCTCAGAGAGGTTAAGCCCAAAGGCTGAGCAGCACAGGGATGTAACTAAACCGTGCCTAAATAGGTTACGCAATTAAGCTCGGCTTGTGGTCACACGGTGTAGTTAGTAAACCTAAAGAGTTCAAGCAAAGCGGAAACATAGTAAGCCGTGCCTGACGAGGCTACGCAATTAAACTCATCTCGCAGACACATGGCTTAGCTTTGTCTCCGGTGAAGCTAGAACTCAGAGAGTTTAAGCGCAAAGGCTATTAGTATCTGCAGAAAAAGTTAGTATCATGCAGGCATAAATATAGTGTCATCTTCACTATTATAAGCATTACAGTACATCGATCCAGTACAAGCAACGACATGTCCACGGATTACAACTCACACGAATCCATGAAAATACAAATATAAGTACAATACACCTATCGAAGCGAGATAACCAAATCAAGGCAAGGACACTCGCCTAAATACAAACACGATGAAAATACCAGGAACTCTGGAAAGCTATGTGCACAAACTCCGTAGCAGGAAAATACCAAAGTGAGAAGCGAACAGGGGCTTGGCTCTTTGGTGATTGCCAGCCCTAGGGAGGTGCGCCACCACTTGAGGAGGCCAAGTGGGGGTGGCTGGCCTCAAGGAGGAGGAGGGAGAGGAGAAATGAAGAGTGATGGTGTTGGTGGTGGTGGAGATAATGGAGTTGGATTTTGTTGGAGAAAGAAAAAGGAAGATGATGGAGATGATGATGAAGGTGATGTTGGAGGTTGAAGTAGTGGTGATGGGGGTGGAGAGAGAAGTATAAGAGGAAGTAGTGAAGGAGGAGTTGTAATAGTGGTGAAGGTGATGTTGAAGAAGATGGTGGAGTTGTCACCAGAATTGTCGCCAGAATGATCGCTGGAGACATCGACAAAGAGGGGATGGCTAGCCTAGGGCTTAGGGTAGTGGCCGACATAGGTGGTGGAGGAGTTGAAGTGTTCTGGTGGAGGGATTTGTATGTGATGTTGTATTGAAGAAGATAAAGGAGATGGTGAAAGTTTGATGGAGTTTGAAGTTTGTAGGGGAATAAATGGAGATGGAGGAAGAAGAAGATGTTGGTAGGGAGATGTTGACGTTGTGGCTGTAGTGGAGATGAAGGAGAAGTGGGTGGTGATGGGGTTTTGATGGAGAAATAAAAAGGAAAGAAGAAGGATAGGGTTTGTATTTGGAGTTAGAGTTAAAGGAGAAGGAGAAGGATTAAGGTTAGGGTCTTTTTATAGAATGGTCATGGGAGAAGGAGTTATGGTCGGCCTTGGTGATGGGAAGGGTGTGATTAGTGGGTTGGGATATTTTAGAGGAGATATTTTGGTGGAAGGGTGTAATGTACTAGAAGAATGGAGAAAGTTTTAGAATATGGTGGGAAAAAAGGAAGGAAAGAGGAAAAAAGAAAAGCAAAAAAAAAAGAAAAGTAATTGGAAAAAATATAAATAATTAGAATGGTAGATACCCCGGATTCGGTCACGGATGCGAAAAATTTTCGAAAAAATATCGGAATCGCTTGAAAATAAAGTATCTCGAAAAGCTCCTCAAAATTCTCAAAAATCTAAAATATTATATAAAAATCATGGTGAAATCGAATTCAAGAAATTCAATTCTATTTTCAAATTAAAAATCCTGAAATCTATCATCAATACAAGTCGACACTGAATCTGGCCGGATTTTGATAAATTCAGAAAATTTCAAAAATGCATTAAATAGTAAATATTATTTTAAGAAAAAAATTATGAAAGCAGTTTCTAAAAAAATTGACTCCATTTGTAATTTAAAATTTCGAGAATCAATCAGCAGTGCCGATCAATCCCGATTTTGGAGATTTTAATAAAATATTTCAAAAAGTTTAAAAACAGGGCTTGAAACTAAAATCGGTCTAATCTAACTATCAGAAAGGTCAAATTGATCAGTATATTAGGGTCGGGTCCCTGGTTCAGAGTAGGGCTGACTTCAAGTCCACGAATCCAGATACAAAGCAAATCAATCATTTAATTAATCATAAAATAGACAAATACAGAAACCAAATCAAAAAATATGATTAAAAAAATCAGAATAGGTGTCTAAGTACGTATTCCAGGAACGAGATGTTACAAACGGCCTTGTAGAAGCCTTTAACAAGACTACTGGAAAGCTTTTCAAGAAATTTGTCTCAAAAAGCCAACGCGACTGGGACGACAAATTAGGTGAATACCTCTGGGCCTACCGCACAATGGTGAGAACCCCGATAAAGGCTACGCCGTTCTCCTTGGTGTACGAATGTGAAGCCGTACTCTTGCTAAAAATTTAGAATCCATCCCTGTGCATTGCTTTGATGATGGAGATGACAGACAAGGAGAAGTATCGATTGATACTCCAAGAGTTAGAAACTTTGGACCACAAATGTCTGCAATCTCAATAACAAATCGAGCTCTATCAAGCTCGAATTTCTAAAGCTTTTAATAAAAAGTCAGAGAATAGATTTCCAAGAAAGACAATCTTGTTTTAGCTGTCAGAAGACCCATGGTTATGACACATAAGATGAAAGAAAAAATTCAACCCTAATGGGAAGGACCATTTGTTGTAGAGTCAGTCTACTCAAATGGGGCACACTACCTTATAACTCTGGATGCTCATGATGCCGATCAATGATAGATTCCTAAAGAAATACTATCCTTAAAAAGATACTTCTCAAGATCAAGTTAACACTGCACCTCTGATTGAAGTTTCACCCTGATCAAGCAGATGGATTAGGGTTTGAGATTCAAGATGTTTGGGAGATGTTCGGAAGGTAGGAGTGTACTAATATTCAGAGAGAGAGGGTTTAGAATCAACCTTTGATGCTCTTATGTGATGCTCAAAAACTCCAAAATGTATTCACAATTTTTCTTTACTCCTTTCGAATCACCGTAGTAGTATAAGCTATTACGGGTCGATCCTCAGGGAAAGCTTGCGATGGAAGCTTTACGGTTTTGAAATTGAGTTTTAAAGAAGGAAAACGAAAGTTCTTCTATGTTTAAGAAAAACAAAATGACATGGAAAAGAGAGGAAAATTTCTTTGTGGATTTTGTTGCATGAAAAGAAAACGGATGGAAAGGAAAGTGAAATGAACTTGGAAAACTTTACTAGCTTGGAAAGAAAACTTTGAGAAGGAAAACCTTGAAAAGACTTTAGAGAAAAGAAACCATGACTAGCTAACCCTTCTAATTTACTAAATTACTAATCTCATAGGGTGATGCATGCCTCATGTTGATTCATCGACAAAGGTTCGTCTTGCTTGTTTGGTCAAAATATTCTCCCATGTAGAGGATGAGTCATCTTCTCGGCTTGACTTGTAGCCTCATTGATTCATCAGCTTTCGAGATAGATTTTCAATGGTGGAATCAAGGAGTATCACTCAAGGTAATGCTAAGGAAGAAGATACAAGATTCATTAGTCATTCAAAGCCATCCTCGAGCTAGCATTGAAGTAAGAAAATTGTACAACAAATAGCATAGTTAGGTGCTCCATCTCCATGTTCCATCAAGGCACTTGTTCTGAAGACAAGGCTCTAAATGAGGCTCACATGAATCATATGGAATGAAAACAAGCATTTGCCAAGAATTAAAGTAACTCATCTTCATTGGGGATAATAGAGACTTGAAATTAAAGCATCCAATGAATCACATGAATTAGCAATCACCCAAGAGTTAGAAGTTAGTAAAGTTAGTAGTTAGCTAGTCATGTTAGAGAGTTAGCTAGACATTGAAATGAAAAGAACACAACAATTCATGGTAGAATAAAATGCAATGGTAATTAAAGCTTGAAGAAAGTAAAGCACTAGAAAGTAAAGCACTAGAATTAGTAAAGATAAGAAGATAGATTGATCAATCCTTGCATTCAAGTTGTCACCACTTCAATTACAAGATCTCACACTCTCTCTCTTTGCAGAATTCTAGAAGGACAAAGAAGATTACAAGAGCACTAAAGAAAGCTAGAGAAAATCCTTACAATTCTCTAAAAAATACAAGCTCTTCTCTCCTATTCTCTCCTCTCCTCTTCCGCAGAGGCCCTAGGGGTCTATTTATAGGCTCCAGAGGATGAGGCCGTCAAATCTCAGCCGTGGGATTAAACGCTGGCTCAACGGCCAGATTCTTGCCGCAGTTCCGCGGCCAGAGCCGCGTTTCCGCGGCAGAATCTTGGCCGTTGCGCCAACGATTTCTGTTGCCATTCTGTTATGCTCCGTATGCCACGCTGGATCTTCTAGAAAGTTGGGGATATTCGTGGACGACTCTAGACCTGGGCTTCTTTTGGGCTTCTTCTTTTGGGCTCCTTAATTAATCCCATTAATTCTTTGAAAATTCCTTGATTATGGGCCTTCATCTCTAATAATGGTGGACCTGAAAAATGAGAGAGAAAAGCAATAAAAACCTTATTTTTATTTACATAAAACATGATATGGAAGTGGAAAATGATGCAAAAATGAACTCCAATCACACCCCATACCTAGCTTTTGCTCGTCCCCGAGCAAAAGAAAAAAAAAGAGGAAAAATCCTAGCTAAATTATTGAACCACTTTCGTAGGTGTCACGATTGCAATGAGCACGTGCAACAAGCCGTTAAACCTCTAGGTTACCCTAGAGGAGGAGTGTTGTCTCCTGAGGGTTTTCAGCAGATTGCACCTACAAAATCCAAAAAAGAAAAAAATGTTAGTGAAAAAATTTATGTTCCATATTTTTCAAGAATTTTCCTTGATTTATAGGTTTCGGGTTACCCTAAACTTGTCATTCTTTTTATAAGTGTCTATTTAGAGTTTTGTCTTCAACTTAGGTTAAGTTTTTAAGGAATAGAGTGAAGACCAGATTTTGCATCAAACCTAGTATATATATATCTATAAATATGAAGGATTTTTCTTAGACTAAAGTTCATTTATTTACTAATATATACAACAATTTTATTTATTTATTTATTTATTTATTTATACCTCCTAAGCTTCCTTAGGCTTTCTAATTTACCCATGTAACGAGCCTCTTACCAATGACTCCCAAACCAGTTGGTCTTAGGGCACCAGATGAAGATACATCCCTAAGGTTCAGGGACTCGAGTAAACTAGGCCACGAATACTAAGGACTTAACCACCTTTAGGCGTGACTGGCCATGCTTCTTAAGGCACAGCTAACCAGCTTAATTAGTGGCTAAGTAATTATTTTATTTATTTATTTATATTTATATTTTATTATTATATATATGTGTAAATAGAATCACTAAGTTTTTGATTAATCCCTCAATATGTTTAATGTATATATGCTAAAGAAAGAATTAAAATCTAGCTATCTTTCTTATCCTTTTTTACTTAACCTAAAAATCTAACAAAACTCCTCTTTTTGACTTATATTAAGAAATCTTAGTTTAGAGTTTCCTTAATTCCTAAAATCAAGTTTGATTCTTTAAAAATGGATCAAAATTTTCTCTTTTTTTAATTTTTTTTATGGTTCTTCTAAAAAGAAAATGAAAAATCTAAAAAGAAAATAAAAAAATCCTATATGGTTCTTCTAAAAAGAAAATGAAAAATCTAAAAAGAAAATAAAAAAAATCCTAAAAATCTAAAGAAAATGAAAAATCTAAAAAGAAAATAAAAATCCTAAGTTAGTACCTACCCCCCCATATCTATCTCATGCATTGTCCCCAATGTATGCAAGATAAAATATGCATGAAATAGGTAAAGGAACAGAGTCACCCTCATCGTCGTTTTGGACCAGCGGTGGTGCTGGGTCCAGCCGACTGTGAACGCTGAAGACCGGCCTAAATACGGTCTAATCTAGATGTTTGCTCCTCCACTTGTTTTCTCAGCCGAACTTGTCCCCTGAATATTTTCTTCATTCCCCGCCAAATGGTGGACATGAATGCACGTGAGTCCGTAGGGGGGGTCATGGTGCCAAAATGCGGGCTCATCTTCCTCCTCTAGACTCTCCTCAGAAGAGGACTCCACTGGCACATCCTCGGGCTGGACACTAGGGGTCCAGACCGCATGTAAGCAGCTGTTATGGCACTAGTGGCCCTCTCGTGTGCTACAAACACCCGGTCATATGCGTCAAATACATCGTCCGGTAGGAAAGTCCTACATAGACGAGTAATCAGAATAAGGTGTGAATGTTTAGCACCACGGGTGCGTGAGGAGTTGGCAATGATAGAATGGAAGATGGTCTTGTTGATGCAGACCGTGTGCTACCTAGTCATAAGGTCGTGAATTATTTGCAGCACAGGGCGGTTAAAAGAAGTGGTGTGGTCCAGTCCCAGAATATTGCGTTGGATCCATCGTCCAACGCAATGTACATTACGGAAAGTGGTACTAGCTTTGAACCCTCGGTCTTGTTCTGTGCAGCGGGCCCCCATAATGGACATGTAGTCAATGAGAGGAAGGGGGTCGCTGTGTTGTGGGTAACAGGGGATGTGAGTGAGTTCCTCAAGTAGAGGAAGTATGATGAAAATGTCACCTAGGGGCATATGAATCATGAATTGGTACGTGTCGAAATTTACCGAAGCATGATCAATAGAAGTGTAAAATAATTTCACCAATTCAGGACAATAAAATGCTTCATGTTCGGAATTATCATACACAAGAGAATACCAATCCCAAGCACGGATTCTATCTATAAAAATATGCCCATACCTATTGTTATCACTAAAAATCCTTGAATAATCCTTCTCAGCAAATAAAGATGGTGCCATGCTAAAGATGTAAAAAAACACAAGAGGTCAGAAGATTAGAATGCAAACCACCCCCGGAATACGTGGGGGAAAATCAAATCCAATTTGCAGAGGGCACTGGATCAAGAATTCAGATGATCGGCCACTGGATCGGCCAAGAGAAGGGAACAGCGACTGTAACAAACCTTGGCGGCGCACCAGCTGAGCTCATACGGCCGCAGAATCGCGGCTCTGGTCGAGAAAACGCGGCACAAAGGAGAGGTCTGTGGAGGAGAAAAATTTGAGGAGCGATGCTCGATTGGGTTGTTTTAGATCTGAGATGAGATTTAGGGTGAGGGGAGAGACTCAGGGTTAGATGGTATTTATAGGCGGCTGAAAGAGTTGAATTCCCAAAATTACCCTAGGTTGAATTGGGTATTTACAACCCTAGGGTGATTTAAAAGGGATTCATGAAGAGAGGGAACTCTTGGTGCCATTTAGCACCAAAGTCCACTTATTTGAAGTTATTACTTACTTTTTATTTTTTCTTTTATTATTTTTTTTATTTTATTATTTACAAAAGGGGTCCCAAAATGATATACAAGGAAAAATAGGGAAAATGTACAACATGAAGTATCTCCCACACCTAGGACTTTTTCGGTCTTATCCCTCTAGCTCTTTTCCCATCATTCCAATGGGTCCTTTTTATAGGGCACAATTGGGAGGCCAATTGTATTGTCATTTTAGCTTTCTGCCTCCCCAGTCTCACCTTCTTTAGGTGTTTCTTCCTCATATCGCTACACTTATTATCCAAAAATTTGTCACCACCACCCTTCTCAGTTGGAACTTCGCCATTATGAATGCCTAGAAATTCTAACTCAGCTCCATATATCTCCTCAAAGCTGAGGTCAACACTTTCCCCTAGAGATGTGCAATTAATCAAAAGATCCCTAGTTGGTTCATCCAAACACATGAGTTCTTCTTCGAAGAGGTTTTCAAAGAGTATGTCAATCGGAGATTCTTGAATTATATCCTCATGCGATACATTCTTGGTTGGCTCATTGAAAGTGAAGATATTCAAATCAATTTTCCCCTTTTTAAAGGGTACTTGAACATTTGGATCTTCCACATCAAGATAATCACATTTATTTTTAAATAATTCATTAAGAAACAGCGACTCATCTTCTGAATCTTCACTCTCTTCCTCACAATTGTTTTCAACAAAGTTTACCTCAAATGTTTGATCTCTTGTCTTACGAGGTTGTTTGTCTATGTTGAAGACATTCACTTCTCTAGTCATGTCGCCAAAAGTTAACCTCATGGATCCATTCCTACAATTGATGATGGCATTGACAGTAGCAAGGAATGGTCGCCTCAGGATAACAGGAGTTTGAGCCCTATGATGGAGTTAGACACAGGTTGTGTCTCAAGAACTATGAAATCAACAGGGTAAATAAACTCCCCAACTCGGACAAGGACATCATTAATCTCCCCTTTGGGAATCTTTACAGAGCGGTCAGCCAGTTGTATAGTAACCCTGGTTGGACGGAGGTCGCCTAACCCAAGTTGCTGATACACAGAAAAGGGAAGAAGATTGATGCTGGCTCCCAAATCAAGTAATGCCCTATTGATAGTAGTCTGTCCAATGATACAAGAGATGGTTGGGCTCCCTGGGTCCTTATACTTCACAGGAATTGGCCCAGTGAACAACTCGCTAATGTTTGAAGCTAGGAAGGCTTTCTTAGGGACATTTTCTTTCCTCTTCTTGGTGCACATTTCCTTTAAAAATTTGGCATATGATGGAACTTGTTGTATGGCATCAAGAAGAGGTAAATTGATTTGGACCTGATTGAACATTTCTCTGATCTTCTCCATATGAGCATTCAGCTTTTGGTTTGCTAGCCTATTTGGAAATGGTACAATAGGCTTGAATGGTTGCTCATTAGTCTTTTCTTTCTCTTTGGATTTGGAAGTTGATGGTTGTGAACTGGAAGATGAATTGTCTTGAGTTGGTTGCACTGGAACAGGAGGTGTTGATTTTGACACTGATTTTGGTGGTTGATTGAAAACCTTATTATCTACCCGCTTCCCGGATCTCAGAATATGAATAGTGTTGTATTGACTGGAGTCCATGTCTTCAACTTCATGCAGAGGGAAGTGATTTTTTGGATTGGGCAGTGGCTGGCTTGGTAGCATTCCTTTTTTTCTTTCATTTAAAGAATTAGCCAATTGACCTATCTGGACCTGTAACTTGTTCATATCCTGGTGGTGGTTGGTCATCATTGAAGCCTGGGTTTTGGATAGGGTTTCTATCATTTTTTCCAAATCTGACACTCTTTTGTCTGGATGATTCTGTGGTTAATGTTGCTGATATGTGGGCTGGAAGTTTGTTTGGAAATGTGGTGGATTCTGATATGATTGGAATTGTGGTGGACTCTGATATGAGTGAAAATTCGGTGGATTCTGGTTGAAACTAGGTTGATGAGACTGAGCAGGATATTGATGTGAAAATGGTTGCCTAGGTTGCTCAGGACCAGACTGACTCCAGGAAAAATTTGGATGGTTTCGCCATCCCGAATTGTACGTTTTGGAGTATGGATTGTAGTTTGGTCTGGTGTATGCAGCATTCGTATTTTCCTGATACATTTGAGACTGGTAAACAGGACACTCCTCGAACTGATGGTTGAGATCATGGCAATAGGTACAACCCGGGTTGACCACAGGAGGTGGGTTAACCTGGTTCACAGCAGTAGGTTCCCTAGATTCAAGCAGTTCTATCCTCTTCATCAATTGTGTTATTTTAGCCTCGGCAGCTATAGAGGATTCTACCGAATGCATACCGATTCTGGAAGTGGTGGGAGTGGGTTTTTCTGGGCATGACTCCCACTGAATTGTTTTTTCGGCTAAGCCTTCAAAGAGATCCCACCCCCTGATTCTCATCTTTCTTTAAAAATTCCCCTTGGCACATGGTTTCAAGGAGTATCTTTGTTTGGTAATCAAGTCCGTCATAAAGAATCTGGCACTGCCGCCACTTCTCTATGTCGTGATGAGGACATAGGGCTAGTAAGTCTTGAATCGTTCGAAATATTTCCAGAATGGTTCATTTGATTCCTGCTTGAACTGCATAATGTTCTTTCTCATGAGGGCTGTCTTGTGAATGGGATAGAACTTTTTAAGAAAGACTTTTACAAAATCATCCCATGAAGAGATCGAACTGGTGGGAAGATTATATAGCCATTTCTTAGCTATATCCTTGAGCGCGAAAGGTATGAACCTTAGTCTAATAGCGTCCTCAGTTAATTGGGAAATTTTCATCATCATACATACTTCTTCAAACTCACGAATGAAGAAATATGCGTCCTCGGACTCTAGGCCATGAAATCGCGGGAGTGTATTTATGAATTGTGGTTTCAGCTCAAAATTATTTTCATTGGTCACAGGGAGAAGAATGCATGATGGAAGTGAAGTGCGAATGGGGTAGAACTTGTCTTGAAGCGAAGTGTTGTTTGCAATAATTGGGATTGTGTCAGGAGGTGGTGTTTGTGCAAGTGTAGAAATCCTAACAAGTCTTGCAGAATTTGGATCCTGGTACCACTCTTGCATACACAATCACAGACAACGTTCACCGATCACACAGGCGAAAGAAAAAAATAACAAACAATAAAAGAAAAAGCAATCACAAGCTATCTAGGATACCGGACCTAGATGACTCCTAACTGTTCGATGAACCAAAGAAGGTTATTGCTCGAGTCAGACCACAGTTAATCAGCCAGGTAAGGGCAAAATACGGTGGGAGGTATCCGTGCGTAAGCAACGGGCCTTAATTACGCCAAACCACGGTATCTTCGAGGCGTAACCTCTTAATCCCCAACCTTAGACACTGATTTGACTGAAGTATGAATCAAAAATAATTTCCAACTTCAGCTGATCTCCTACTGAGTCCGGATGTCCCTAGGGCCAACGTCTATCAGATTTTATTAAAAAGCTTGGGATTGTGAGTGCTTGGATGATGATTTTTGGGCCAAGGAAAGGGTGATAAAATCCCCTCCTTATCTTGTTTATTGGGTGATACCCTTAAGATCAATTTTGTGCAAGTGTACAATATATGCAAACAAGGTTCACTCAAAGCGATGTAAATCAACCAAGAAGTGAATCCTATTCTAAATGCAATGCGAACGTACCTTGCTCCAGCACTCTTCAACAGTAAAGTAAATGAATTGAAAAGACACGTGCCTAAAAATGCAAACGTCTAATCAATTTTTAAACTTTTCAACAAATGTTTTACTGTTGATTTATTAGCAGGATCCTGGTGAGAGCATACAAGAAATAAGATTTGCAGCAACTGTATTTTTTGCAGAGCAAGCAACCCTGCACAAAACCAGTTAGTAGTCAACTCCTCTTTGCTGCGGATCCGCGGCTTTGGCCGAGAAAACGCGACAAATCAGAGGGTACTTGGTCTCTGCTTTCTTGAGCAGAGGCCCAAGACCACTTATATGTTACTGCAGTGCTTTGTTTCCTGTTTCTCAAAACTGTAACCTGAAATCACCTAGAGGGGGGGTGAATAGGTGATGCTAATCTAGAGAACTTAATACGGAATTTGAAAACCAATTGCAATTAACAAGAGATGCACACTCAAACAAGCCAAGCAAATAATTATGAATGAACAATATGAATTGATGCAAGGCACAATATAGAGAGAGAGAGAGAGAGTAAGAGCCAAGGGATCAAGCGCAAACAACAAGATATGTTTCGAGGTTCGAGCACCCAGCTCTACATCCCCGCATTCACCACCGTGAACTAGTCCACTAGCTTGTCCACAAAGGACTCCCACAAAGGGAACCTCCACCGAGGATTTGGGGCAATACAATCACAAGGAGTACCCAACTCCTCTCCTTACAAACACAACCTCCTCCTTGAGGCACAACACTAAGCCAACAAACAATCACCTCACAACTTGAGGGATTAGCAACACAAGGATCACCTCACACTTTGAGGGATACAACCCAATAGCACAACCTCCTCAACACAATGAGGGAAAGGCACAAAACCAAGCTAAGATAGGGTTTACAACTGGGTGATCAAAAGACCACAAACAATTTCTTTCCCACACAAGGATCCTATAGAATAAGATAGTAGATGTAGCTCAAGTGTGGAGAAAACCAAAGGAATGGAAATCAAAAACTCAAAGAAAATCCTTGGGAAAAACTAGAAACCAAGATAAAGAAGTTGAATCAAACACTTTTCCCAAAAACCCTTTTCTTTGATTTTCCAACCCTAGCAAAAACACCAAATAGATTGTTCAATTTAAAGCCCAAAAACTTCTTTTGATTGTTGTGAAAACACTGGAGAGTCAGGAAAAATTAGCACGAAAAATCTTAGAGAAAAACTCTTTCCAATGGGGTATTTATAGCCCATTTACAAAACTAGCCGTTGGCAGCAGATTCTGCAAAAATGAGCTACCGGTCAACCGGTCGGTCGACCGTCCAACAGTCACTTTTTGACCGCTGGCAGCTACCGGTCGACCGGGCGGTCGACCGTCCCTAGAACCAGAGAGCAACGGCTCTCTGGCCGGTCGACCGCTCGATCGACCGGGAGAAACCCGAGAGCAACCTGCTCTCAGTCGGTTGACCGTGCGGTCGACCGGCTTATGGGTAAGCCAGCGTGCACGTATCCGTGCACGTCGGTCGACCGCTACGGTCGACGGCTATTTGGTACGATCGACCGTCCAGTCGACCGACCTAGCCTGGCAGCAGCAGTTCTGGTCAGAAAAACATGTAATTTTTAATCCTAAAAATTCCCATAAAATCTCTAAAATTACACAAAAATAGTTTTATCATTTTATTTTGAAATATAAACTTGTGATAAAATTTCATCACAATAACAAACATTTTGAAACATTTTTGTGTCTTATCATTTTTACCAAAAATCAAAAACTGTATTTTCTAAAACTTGGATTTTTGAATTGAAAATACATTTTGTCCAAGACTTATCCAAATACAAAACATGATATTAAACAACATTTAGACATGATGTATATGGATATAATCCTATATACATGAAACATATATATATATCCATGTTTTTGACTTTAATTCCAAAATATGTTTTGTTAAAAATACCAAAACATAAAACTCATGAAATAGACTATCAAACTAAGTTTGTCTAAGAAGTTAAGCATGCATGTATATAGAACAATCTAATATACATTAAACCATCTAAACTTGTTTTGATCTATCTATTCATGAAACCAAGATCGGTTAAACCAAAAACGGAAAAACCGAAAACCAATATTCAAAACATGAAACGTGTGTGTTGTGAACTTGAGCATATCATACTATTCTAATCTTTACACATGGATCTAAACAAACTAAAAACTATGGTACCGAAGTCTTCTTGTAGAGCGCCGTCTCCAAGCCGACTCGATCCAAAACTTCGTGATCCACCGAGCTTGACTCCAATGAGTGCTATATATGATCTTGTCGCTCGGGCTCTTGAATCACTATGTGAAAGCTTCCAAACCATCTTTGATGAAGCTAATCACCTACTAACATCTTGATTAATGATCTGAAACTAAAATCACAAGATTATTAGTACACATAACTACATGAGTTAATCATCATCAAACTAGAGTAGAAGGCTCTGGGCCAACAATCTCCCCCTTTTTGATGATGACAAAACTCATGGAGTTATATATGCATGGATTAAAGTTAAGATTCAGAGAAGCTCCCCCTTAACTCATGCATAGGAATAAACAAATAGATATGCAATGTAAGCTCTTAAACATGTATGCATAGACATGCATAAAATAAGGTACCAAATACAAAAACATGCTCTTGATACCAAACATATGAAATGCATCATGCACATGGAGTTATATATGCATGGATTAAAGTTAAGCTTCAGAGATGCTCCCCTTTAACTCATGCATAGGAATAAACAAATAGACATGCAATGTAAGCTCTTAAACATGTATGCATAGACATGCATAAAACAAGGTACCAAATATAAAAACATGCTCTTGATACCAAACATATGAAATGCATCATGCATAAAACATGCTCTTGATACCAATAAAAACATGTTCTTAAATAATGCTCTTGATACTAATTAAACAATTAAACGACAAACTAATAAATAAAACAAAACATGCATATAAAACATGCATATAATCTCAAATACTTCTCCCCCTTTTTGTCAATCATCAACAAAGGGGTCCAAGTAAAAACAAAAACATTCTTCTCCCCCTTTTTGTTCGAAACAAAGAAACAATAAAGGGGTTAAAAGCAATAAAATAATGTTCTCTCCTTTTTGTCTAAAACACAAATGATGTAAATAAGGGGTGACAATCAATTAAGATATCAATTAAAAATTTGTCAAAGTAGAGCATCTTGATACCAATTGAAAGCAAATAAATAAAACATTGATACCAATTTTAAGCAAAACACATAAAAATCTTGATACCAATTGAAATTAAACATAACAAATTTTGAATGTCTAAACAAAAATTTTGATACCAATTGTAAATATTTTTCATTTTGAACATATGATACCAAATTGAAATTTTCAATCATAAAGTATGGGAGTGGAAATCAAATACCAATTGAAAGATGAAATACAAGTTTTCTCCCCCTTTATGAAATACCAAATGAAATAATGAATAAGCTTGTATATGGATACCAATTGAAAACTAGTCAATTGAAACAAGATAGTCATTTTAAAACAAGCTTTATCATGATCAAAATTTGTGCTCTAAGATATATGAATATAATAAGCATAAATAAAAACATATATATGTATGAAAAATTAGATACCAATTGAAATTGATACTCTTTGAAGTGCAAGCATACATATACAAAAAAATATATGAGTATACAAAAAATGTCAATATTGATACCAATGGAAAGAATCCAATGATACCAATTGAAACAAAGATAATATCAAGTGTATATCTCATATAACCTATCCTCCCAATCATGTTCAAGTTAAAAATGATTTTCACTATAAAGCATACATGAGCATGATCTCCCATCCAACCACCCTTTGAAGGTAGGGGTTTTCAAAAATAGGTTTGAAAATAGAGTACGTTTGAAAATCTCTACCATAAGAAGAATACGAACTAGTTAAATGGGAAGTCTTGTTAACTAGTACGAATCCTTCAAGCAAGGAATAAAACATAAATATTTTTCATGAAACACATGTAAATCACATGGCACTAAACACTCAAATTCCATAAAATATGCATCATACTCATGAAAATAAAATCATGAGAAAACAATAAGTGAGGAGAGTGTACAAGATATATGTGAAACACATCATCATGAAAATATGCAATTAAGCTCAATTGAAATTCCTTAAACATGAAAACATGAAAATCATGAGAAACTGAATTTTCATTTGAAAACAAATCATACGTCAGGGCATATGTATGTTTTGACAAAACGATAAGTATACATACATATTCCTAAACACAATTGAGTCCATAATAAAGATTTGCATGAAAGGCAAATGACTCAAGAGGTATACATGTATATCTTAAGGTTTGGCAAAATAAACATATACATGAAGTGAAAACACATGATCATAAAACATGTCCAAAAAGGGGAATACAAGTTAAAATGCATGAATCATCAAAACTAGACTATACTAGCACATCTAATCGGTACAAATAAGCATTCAAGTACAAACATATAATGATCTATTTGTGGCCCACCATATGTACAAGTATAAATCCTAGTCTTAATGAAAACTAACATTTAAACATATATTCAAAACTTAAAGCATGAAACAAGTCATGAATCAATATGATAAACATAAAAATGATCATTATGTAAATCTACATGCTATTAGAATTATGAAATACATAATAGCTAAACAATGGTGAGAACACAAAAGTAATGGTCCAAATAATCAAGGGTGATCTCAAGAGCTATACATGCATGTCAATGATCTAATAATCATGGCATTTAACATAATAAACTATAAACATCAAAAACATGAAATATCAAAACAAGAATCATAAATATCCATATGATCATTATGTGTATGCATATGTATTAGATCTAGGACATACATATTAGTTAAAAACAAAGTGAGAACACATAGATATAGGTTTAAATTTAAACATGGGTGTCTCAAATAACTAAACATGTATATCACTAATCTAATAAACATGGCATAAGCATAATGAACAATAAAGCATGACATGCTATTAATAAATGACATGAAAAGCATGCAAATATAAATGGGAGTTAGAGATTGATACCAAAACCGATGAAGGCACCTCTCTAGTTCTCCAAACCAATAGTGGTCCTCCTCCACCAAACTTCCCTTGAAAGTGTTACATCCAAATTTGTTTTCTTTTAAGCACGGAACGCATCCACTCCAAGGCACCGCTACTCTCACGTGATGCGAGAGCCCACACCTACATCAAATACATGAGGGGTGGTCTTTGGTACCCATTTTCTTTTGGGTCCATAGGGGTTAGTATCTTTCCTAACCCAAACAAGATTATTTGCTAAATTTTCAACATGTAAACGATCATAGCAAAATCTAGCAAGGTGGCCTTTTCGACCACAATGTGTACACGTGTACACATGAGCATACATAGTGTGAAGTTTGTGATCGTGATGAGCATGTGTATACCGTGATAGGTGTACATGCAAAGATGGACCTTGTTTCTTACGAACCAAGGTTTCCAAGCATGTATAATTTAAAGTACATTGGCTCAAAGTGGAGCCCAAACAACCAACACTTTTCTTCAAAACATTTATATCATTTTTATACTAGAAGATAAAGTGGAGCATGCAAAAGATGTGCTAGTTGAAGCTACACTAGCATGGGAAACATGTGAAGACAATTCAATTTTCAAAGATTCATTTTTCTTTAAAACAAAATCCAATTCTTTGTAATGAAATCAATTTCATTTTTCAATGAAAGGTTATCTTTTAAAACAAAATCTAATTTAGAAGATAAAACCTCATTGTTTTTCACAACATCATCACAATCCTTTTTGCTTTTCAAAAACTCATTTTCCTTTAGGACAAGGTCAAGTTGAGATTTAAGTGAGTCACGTTCACTAGTAATATCTTCCTTCTCTTGCAAAATCAATTCAAAACTAGAACACAAACTCTTTAATTCTTCTTTTAGTTCAAAATTATTCTTTTTCAACAAATCATGTTTTTTCAAAAAAATTTCAAGCTTTTGAGCAAGTTCCGTATTCAATGTTTGAACTTCAAAACAACCATGGCAATAGGAACTAGAGCTATCATCTAGTTGAGATTCTGAGTGTACCTCAAGGGAGTCTTTTCCTTGGACCATGAGGCAATGCTCGTCGGACTTGTCTCTCCTAGATCTTCTCAACTTGTTGATAATCCTTGGTAGCTTGGGAGAAGTCAATATGCTCCAAACTGCAAAAGCCGAATCATAATGAGCAAACACATGTAAAAGATCTTCATTAAGAGATGCTCTAAGTTTCTTAAGTGCTAATGCATTTGCCTTTTATGCTTGCTAGCATTAGGGTATGATTCTTGAGTAGTGGCTTGATAAACTAGATGTCCTAGGCTTTTTAAATGACTACTCATCTTGGCCTTCCAAATATCATGTCTAGAAAAATCAAACATAGGAGGGCTATCCATGAGTGCAAACTAAATGTGTGCAAATGAAAAATGCAAATGAAGATTAGCAAACCAAGATCTCACTCCAAGGTGGTTAAACCTAAATATCATGAGCGTAGGCTCTGATACCAATTGAAATCACCTAGAGGGGGTGAATAGGTGATAATGCTAATCTAGAGAACTTAATGCGGAATTTGAAAACCAATTGCAATTAACAAGAGATGCACACTCAAACAAGCAAAGCAAATAATTATGAATGAACAATATGAATTGATGCAAGGCACAATATAGAGAGAGAGAGTAAGAGCCAAGGGATCAAGCGCAAACAATAAGATATGTTTCGAGGTTCGAGTACCCAGCTCTACATCCCCGCCTTCACCACCATGAAGGATTTCTAGTCCACTAGCTTGTCCACAAAGGACTCCCACAAAGGGAACCTCCACCGAGGATTTGGGGCAATACAATCACAAGGAGTACCCAACTCCTCTCCTTACAAACATAACCTCCTCCTTGAGGCACAACACCAAGCCAACAAACAATCACCTCACAACTTGAGGGATTAGCAACACAAGGATCACCTCACACTTTGAGGGATACAACCCAATAGCACAACCTCCTCAACACAATGAGGGAAAGGCACAAAGCCAAGCTAAGATAGGGTTTACAACTGGGTGATCAAAAGACCACAAACAATTTCTTTCCCACACAAGGATCCTATAGAATAAGATAGTAGATGTAGCTCAAGGGTGGAGAAAACCAAAGGAATGAAAATCAAAAACTTAAAGAAAATCCTTGAGAAAAACTAGAAACCAAGATAAAGAAGTTGAATCAAACACTTTTCCCAAAAACCTTTTTCTTTGATTTTCCAAATCCTAGCAAAAACACCAAATAGATTGTTCAATTTAAAGCCCAAAAACTTCTTTTGATTGCTGTGAAAACACTGGAGAGGCAGGAAAAATTAGCACTAAAAATCTTAGAGAAAAACTCTTTCCAATGGGGTATTTATAGCCCATTTACAAAACTAGCCATTGGCAGCAGATTCTGCCAAAAATGAGCTACTGGTCGGCCAACGGTCACTTTTAACCGCTGGCAGCTACCGGTCGACCGAGCGGTCGACCGTCCACAGAACCAGAGAGCAACGGCTCTCTGGCCGGTCGACCGCTCGGTCGACCGGGAGAAACCCGAGAGCAACCTGCTCTCAGTCAGTCGACCGTGCGGTCTACCGGCTTATGGGTAAGCCAACATGCACGTATCCGTGCACGTCGGTCAACCGCTACGGTCGACCGGCTACTTGGTACGGTCGACCGTCCAGTCGACCGACCTAGCCTGGCAGCAGCAGTTCTGGTCAGAAAAACATGTAATTTTTAATCTTAAAAATTCCCATAAAATCTCTAAAATTACACAAAAATAGTTTTATCATTTTATTTTGAAATATAAACTTGTGATAAAAATTTCATCACAAATAACAAACATTTTGAAACATTTTTGTGTCTTATTATTTTTACCAAAAATCAAAAACTGTATTTCTAAAACTTGAATTTTTGAATTGAAAATACATTTTGTCCAAGACTTATCCAAATACAAAAACACGATATTAAACAACATTTAGACATGATGTATATGGATATAATCCTATATACATGAAACATATATATATATCCATGTTTTTGACTTTAATTCTAAAATATGTTTTGTGTTAAAAATACCAAAAATAAACTCATGAAATAGACTATCAAACTAAGTTTGTCTAAGAAGTTAAGCATGCATGTATATAGAACAAATCTAATATACACTAAACCATGTAAACTTGTTTTGATCTATCTATTCATGAAACAAAGATCGGTTAAACCAAAAACGAAAACCGAAAACCAATATTCAAAATATGAAACGTGTGTGTTGTGAACTTGAGCATATCATACTATTCTAATCTTTACACATGTATCTAAACAAACTAAAAACTATGGTACCGAGTCTTCTTGTAGAGCGCCGTCTCCAAGCCGACTTGATCCAAAACTTCGTGATCCACCGAGCTTGACTCCAATGAGTGCTATATATGATCTTGTCACTCGGGCTCTTGAATCACTATGTGAAAGCTTCCAAACCATCTTTGATGAAGCTAATCACCTATTAACATCTTGATTAATGATCTGAAACTAAAATCACAAGATTATTAGTACACATAACTACATGAGTTAATCATCATCAAAACTAGAGTGGAAGGCCTCTGGGCCAACAGTACCTGCAACAGAGAAGAAAATTCGTTTAGTTCTTAACTCAAATGAAAACTGTTGCTTTTCCCGGCAACGGCGCCAAAAATTTTGTTTGGAAGGTAGGAGTGTACTAATATTCACAGAGAGAGAGGGTTTAGAATCAACTTTTGATGCTCTTATGTGATGCACAAAAACTCAAAATGTATTCACAATTTTTCTTTACTCCTTCCGAATCACCGTAGTAGTATAAGGGATTACGGGTCGATCCTCAGGGAAAGCTTGCGATGGAAGCTTTACGGTTTCGAAATTGAGTTTTGAAGAAGAAAAACGAAAGTTCTTCTATGTTTAAGATAAACAAAATGACATGGAGAAGAGAGGAAAAATTCTTTGTGGATTTTGTTGCATGAAAAGAAAAAGGATGGAAAGAAAAGTGAAATGAACTTGGAAAACTTTACTAGCTTTGAAAGAAAACTTTGAGAAGGAAAACCTTGAAAAGACTTTAGAGAAAAGAAACCATGACTAGCTAACCCTTCTAATTTACTAAATTACTAATCTCACAGGGTGATGCATGCCTCATGTTGATCATCGGCAAAGGTTCGTCTTGCTTATTTGGTCAAAATATTCTCCCATGTAGAGGATGAGTGATCTTCTCGGCCTGACTTGTAGCCTCATTGATTCATCAGCTTTCGAGATAGATTTTCAATGGTGGATGATCAAGGAGTGTCACTCAAGGTAATGCTAAGGAAGAAGATACAAGATTCATTAGTCATTCAAAGCCATCCTCGAGCTAGCATTGAAGTAAGAAAATTGTACAACAAATAGCATAGTTAGGTGCTCCATCTCCATGTTCCATCAAGGCACTTGTTCTGAAGACAAGGCTCTAAATGAGGCTCACATGAATCATATGGAATGAAAACAGCATTTGCCAAGAATTAAAGTAACTCATCTTCATTGGGGATAATAGAGACTTGAAATTAAAGCATCCAATGAATCACATGAATTAGCAATCACCCAAGAGTTAGAAGTTAGTAAAGTTAGTAGTTAGCTAGTCATGTTAGAGAGTTAGCTAGACATTGAAATGAAAAGAACACAACAATTCATGGTAGAATAAAATGCAATGGTAATTAAAGCTTGAAGAAAGTAAAGCACTAGAAAGTAAAGCACTAGAATTAGTAAAGATAAGAAGATAGATGGATCAATCCTTGCATTCAAGTTGTCACCACTTCAATTACAAGATCTCACACTCTCTCTCTTTGCAGAATTCTAGAAGGACAAAGAAGATTACAAGAGCACTAAAGAAAGCTAGAGAAAATCCTTACAATTCTCTCAAAAATACAAGCTCTTCTCTCCTATTCTCTTCTCTCCTCTTCCGCAGAGGCCCTAGGGGTCTATTTATAGGCTCCAGAGGATGAGGCCGTCAAATCTCAGCCGTGGGATTAAACGCTGGCTCAACGGCCAGATTCTTGCCGCAGTTCCGCGGCCAGAGCCGCGTTTCCGCGGCAGAATCTTGGCCGTTGCGCCAACGATTTCTGTTGCCATTCTGTTTATGCTCCGTATGCCACGCTGGATCTTCTAGAAAGTTGGGGATATTCGTGGACGACTCCAGACCTGGGCTTCTTTTGGGCTTCTTCTTTTGGGATCCTTAATTAATCCCATTAATTCTTTGAAAATTCCTTGATTATGGGCCTTCATCTCCATTAATGGTGGACCAGAAAAATGAGAGAGAAAAGCAATAAAACCTTATTTTTTATTTACATAAAGCATGATATGGAAGTAGAAATGATGCAAAAATGAACTCCAATCAGGAGGGCACCAAAGAAAAGCTTTCTCATTCAACGAAATCATATCACGGTCGACCGACGCTGAACTGACCTAACATTGCTGATATTATGATGCAAAAGACAACATTAAAATAATGACAAAGTTAGAAACTTCAGTTTTAGCCTTCTCACTCTTCTCATGATCAAGTTAACACTACACTTCTAATCGAAGCTTCACCCAGGTCAATCAGATGGATTAAGGTTAAGATTAAAGATGTTTGGGAGGGCACCAAAGAAAAGCTTTCCCATTCAATGAAATCACATCACGGTCGATCGACGCTGAGCTGACCGAGCATTGCTGACATTATGATGCATGTGTCAACATTGAAAACAACGATAAAGTTGGAAACTTCAGTTTTAGCCTTGTCACTCTTCTCATGATCAAGTTAATACTACACTTCTGATCAAAGCTTCACCCTGGTCGATCAGACATATTAGGATTTAAGATCCAAGATGTTTAGAAGAGCGCCAAAGAAAAGCTTTCTCATTCAATGGATCACATCACGGTCGATTGACACCGAGCCGACCGAACATTGCTGACATTATGATGCATGAAGTCAACATCGAAGCAATGACAAAGTTAAAAACTTCAGTTTTAACCTTGTTATTCTTCTCATGATAAAGTTACACTATATACCTCTCTGATCAAAGCCTCACCTTGATCAATCAGATAGATTAGGATTTGAGATCCAGATGTTTGGGAGGGCGCCAAAGAAAATAAATATCCTAGTTAGTAATACTGTATTTTTATTTTTGTAAAGTATTTAATTTAATTTATTGATTATATTCATTACTATTATTATTAATTAACTTGATTTATGACTTATTGCATTATTAATAAATCAAGTTATTTTGGAATATTAAATGGTAATTTGGCTTTATATATAAACACCAATATTTCTTATTAATATTTTTAATTACTTATTACTATTACTTCTATGATTATTATTATTATTAACTGATAGTATTAGTGGTAGTAGTAATTGTTAATTATTTTGTTGTTGTTGTTGTTAATTAATATTAGTATTATTAATTATGTTATGTTGATTAATTATTATTGTCATTTCTAACCATTATGATTATTAATGTTATTGTTAATTACTATTATTATTAATAGTTAACGTTAGTAATGGTTGTTTCCTTAAGATTATAATTATTATTACTACTATTATTATGACTTATTTCATTATTAATATTATTAGCGTCTTCTTTCCTTGATCCATATCCTCTTAACCTATGCTCATGAGCCTTGCTCTAACCCACTACCCATTCATTCCAATAAGCCTATACCTGTTATCCTCTTTTATCCCCATACCCATGATCCTAATACCCAATTGACCCAATACCCATTACCCTCAAACCTAATAACACATATCCAATATGACTTCCTATATAATCCTTAATTATCTTAACCCTAAACTTAATTTCCCCGATCTCTAATCTAGCCGCACCCCATCTGGCCGAGCTATCTTCTATAGCGCCCAGATCCAGCGCACCAACCCCAGCAGCCATGGCCGAGTTCCGCATCATGCCAATTGCCGAGCCTCCCCTTCAACAGTAGTCTGGCAAAACCAGGCCACCTCTCCTCTAGTCCTGTCGTGTTTCCCTTGGTGTACACCTCCTTCTTGTCTCGACCATCTTCGGAGCGCGATCTCCTCCCTCCGACAAACCCCGCGGTGTCTTCCGGCAGCCCGTACTCATTCCCTCCTCTCCGCCATCGTCCGCGAGATCCACAGTCGACAGCCGTGCCTTCCCTTGACTGTGAGTTCCTCCCTTCCTTTTACGTTTGCTTTTCTCTCTCTTTACATAAATGTGCATGTGAGTGTGTGCTGTATTATGTGAGTGCTATTTGGCTGTGTGTGTGGGTGTTTTGCCTGAATGCATCTGTTATGTATTTATGTATACAGGTGCATGTACGTGTAGGTGGGTAGATTTGTATATATGGTTGTGTGTTCAATTTTCATGTATGCTATCCTTGTGGGTGTGTTTATAAATGTGTATATAGACATGGGTGTGTTGATGCATGCACGAGTGTGTTGTACACGTATACGTGTATCGTGTAAGTGTATGTATTATATATGCTTGGGTGTATGCCTAAATACGTGAATGTGTACGGTTGGATGTTCGTATGAGTTCATGTGCATCGTTATGTGCTACAGTGACCCGGATCCGTTCAGGCGTTCCGAGCTCAGTAACAGAAGGCCTAGGACATGATTCAGATTTGTGTCCATTATGGACCCGACATATAGGCGATTCGAAGATCGATCCATGGGATGATCCGTAGATCAGTACCGGTTTGTGCAGTGAAGAGCAGACGGTGATTCAGTTCTAAAATCACGTCATTTCATGTGAGTTTTCGCCCTTGTGTTTTTCTTTATTTATTGATGCCTGTCTTGTTTACATGTTAACTATATCATTATATCTGACCGTCTAACATATTTGTACTAGTATGATATAATCATGTTACCATTTCATATGACGCAGTGACTGTACACTTTGCATATCTAGTTGATAGGAGCATATATAAGTTCAGTTCATGTGTTGGTAGATCTTCGTTGTTAGCTTAGGTCTAGTGTTGATATACCATAGGCCAGACTTGACCTTGTAACTGATATAAGCTGTGATAAATCTTAGAATGAATATACGTATTGATTTTGAGGGTGATGGATCATTGAAAGATGTCAGAGAACTATACTATGTGAAGTGATTTTCAGCCATATTATTTGGTGATATATCTTGATGATAACGAGTGTTATATCTACCTTTTTGTGTATTTTAGGAAATTGTTATAAAGCCTTGATCATACACAGAGGCAGGTATATTAGTCGACTTGCCCTTCTTTTAGTCGACTAATACTCCTATTAGTCGACTTACTATAGTCCTTTTGTCGACTTGGTGACTATTTAGAAAAGTTATCGACTTTCTATTTGTTGACTGTAAGTAGTATAGTCGACTTGCACTTACTATAGTCGACTAATACTCCTATACTAGTCAACTTATCATAGCCTTAGTCGATTAGGTGTCTGTTCAGAAAGTTATGTACTCTCTGTTGCTGACTCTTACTTTTTTTAGTCGACTTATCTCTCCTATTAGTCGACTTACACTTTTTATAGTCGACTTATCCCTTTTGCTAGTCGACTGACCCAGTCTAAAACCCTCTATACTAGTCACTTGCTCTTATCTAGTCGACTAACTCTAGTTCTGACTGCTATTCTTAGATTTCTTATGGATTGAGAACTTTATCCCCTAGTTATGATCTTGGTTATAGTTGGATGAATATGGTTTTGAGGAATAGGTATTGATTGAATTGACCTGACTTGATAGATCTTAGATATATATCTGATATGTTACTTGACTTTGGAATCCTGTGATTGCCCTTGATAGAGTGAGAGTGTGTGATAATCTTGATCGAATTGAAATATAAGGATTTGATTATATGTAACAGGACATGTAGTATTTCAGTTATTGAGATTTGGATATATCGGTGATCTTGTACTGCAGAGCTATCAGATAGCAGTTATCTTAGATATATATCTGATATGTTACCTATTCAGTTGTCAGTTGTCAGGGCTATGCCCGGATTACAGCGCCACACTAGTTGTCTTTTCATGTGGGGCTGTGGTCTTCATATATTAGAGCCTTATGGGTTGTCCTGGTTCAGCGCCAGGGGTGTTAGACCGTGGTATCGGGCATGCTCGGTACCCTTCCAAAATACATGTACTACATTAGCAGACAGTTACAAGAATGATGACTTCGTTGATATGTGAGAAAATGGTTATGGTATGGGACACAACTAAGTACTACATTAGTTAGGTTAATAATAACCAACCAGACTAGTGACATATGCTAGGTTACACATTCAGATATCAGTTGTTTGTTTACAGTTGTAATAGTTGCCTTTTATCTTTATACATGTTATTTAGTTATCCTTCAATTATATGTTTATCATGTTATTTAGTTATCTTCTCCCTGCAGTTTATCTTGTTATTATTCTGTGCACATTGTTTATATGCACGAATTCTCTCTTTTACACACACACGCATCAGGTCGCTTTCTGACGACCCTTGATTTGCACGTTCAGATATTGAATGTTTTTTTCTATTGTTCAGGTATTCGTTGAAACCGTACACTTCGCGAAGAGTTAGAGCTTCTCCTTATTCGATTATGGTATTCTTATCTTTCTTGCCTTCATATTATTTCCTGATTCTCGTTATATCAAATTCAGTTGTTATTCCAGTCTTTATTTATATGATATCATGCGTGGATGCTTATATGTGATATTACAGTAATCATGATTTATTACAGTTGGGATTTATAACTTGTTTTGGATTACTTAAGACTTAGCGCATATACGTGAGGTATTTTTCTTACGTATATGCGTCGCCGACTCATGTCGCGTCTCCGCTTCAGTGTATTTGGGAAGCGGGGCATGACAGAAAAGCTTCCTCATTTAACGGATCACATCACGGTCGATCGACACCAAGCCGACCGAACATAGGTGACCTTATGATGCATGATGTGAACATTAAAGAAAAGACAACGGCAAAATGTTAATTTTTAGCCTTGTCACTCTTCTCTAGTATGTAGACATGCACCCTCTTCGACTTAGAAGAATAAGTCATATTTTGAAGTCAAACATGCTTATAGGCACTTTTATTTCAGATCATTCTGTTGGCCCAATGGCCTTCCACTCTAGTTTTGATGATGATCAACTCATGTAGTTATGTTTACTAATATTCTTGTGTTTCTAAGTTTCAGATCATTAACAGGATATTAGTTGGTGATTAGCTTCAACAAGGAGTTTAGAAGCTTTCCATGTTGATTCCGGTGCCAAAGCTTAAAGATCAAACCTTTGCACTTGGAGGATCACGCGTTTGGGATCGAGTCTACTTGAAGATGGAAGATCGACAAGAAGACTTAGGTATCCTAGTTTAGATAGAGTTTTAGATCCATTTGTAAAGCTTAGTTTAGTTGATATGCTCAAGTGCACAAAAACACACACGTTTCATGATTTGGTTCTTGGTTTCCATGAATAATAGATCAAAATAAGTTTACTTTATACCTATGTATATTAGATATGGTCTAGATATACATACATGCTTTAAACTTGCTAGACAAACTTATTTTGACTATCCTATTCATGTTTTGGAAAAATCAAGTTTGACAAAATACAAGTTTTGTTTTTGATAAATTGGCAAGACACAAAAATGAATTGATATGTTGATATATTGTCTTGAAATTTTTATCACATGTTTATGTTTTAATATAAAATAATAAAACAAGTTTTATGGAATTTTCAGAAGAGATAAAAGATTTTTATAAAATATTTTTCCAAATTTTCTGATCTTTTTTTTGTGCTGACAGGCTGGTCGGTCGACCCTGACGGTCGACCGCACCAAGGGCCGGTCGACCGTTCGGGTCGACCGACGTGCACAGACGTGCACGTCTGTTAGGCACAGACACGGTCGACCGGGACGGTCGACCGAGTTGAGAGCTCTGCTCTCGGGTTTTCTGGGTCGACCGGGCCGGTCGACCGCAGTTGCCCAACGGTCATAATTCTGACCGTTGGCGGTCGACCGGACCGGTCGACCGGTGGCCTGTCAGGCTGCCACATCAGCCTAACGGCTAGTTTTGTATAGGGGCTATATAAATCCCATCTCTTTGGGGATTTTGGCCAAGTTTTCTAAGAGAAAAATTTTCAGTTTTCTGAAGTGTTTAAAAAAGTTTTAAAAAGAGTTTTTGGGGCTTTAAAACTTCTCATCTTTATTTGTTTTGGGTTTTTGGAAAATCAAAGAAAACTAGGTTTTGGGATTTTGATTTGGTATTTCATTTTCTATCATATACAAGAGATTTCCCAAGTAGTTTTTCTTTGTTGCTTGTTTCCAAAAACACTTTGATTCCACACTTGAGCTATATCTTCTATCCTAAACTATTTAGGATCTTGTTTTTGTGGAAAAAGAAAAAGGAAAGAGGTTTGTGGTTGAAATATACCACTTGTTGTAAACCCTTGATTTCTTGAGTTGCTCCCTCTTTGGTAGAGGTGGAGATTGTTGTATTGGGTTGTTGGTTTGGATCCCTCTTTGGTAGAGGTGATTGAGTTTGGTTGTAGACCTCTTCGGTAGAGGTGTTGGTTGTTGTATTGGCTACGGGCCCACCCCTCGGTTGTGAGGTGGTTGTTTGAGAGTGGAGTTTGGTACTCCTAGAGTTGTAACAAATCCTCTTCGGTAGAGGTTCCCTCGGTGGGAGATAGTGGATTGGAAATCCTACACGGTGGTGTAGGCGGGGATGTAGAGCAAGGTGCTCGAACCTCGAAACAAATCTTGGTGTTTGCGCTTTGATCCATTGTCTCTCTAACTCTCTCTCTTATAATTGTGCAAAGCATCATACTCATCATCATATCATACTTGCTTGTGTTGAGCATTGATTCATTCATATCTTATACATTGCTTGTGTTGCCTTGCATCTTTATATTGCAATTCATTCTTATATGCTTGGCTTGATTGTGTGTATTTCATATTGCTTGGATTGCTTGTGTGTGTGTGCCTAACTTATACTCATCCAACAAGAGCTTCACATAGCACCTCAACCCTTTTCAAGGGGAATCAAGGGGAGTTAGTCCAGAGCCTCGCAAGGGGAATTCGGCTACACTTGTTGTATTGTATTAGTTTGTGCATAATTTGCATTAGCTTCCGCATTTAGCGCACTTAGTTTGTATTTAGTATTCTAGATTAGCACTTACACCTATTCACCCCCCCTCTAGGTGTTTTTCAATTGGTATCAGAGCTAGTGCTCCTGATACTTAGGCTTAACATCCTAGGAGTGAGATCCATTTGCTTGCTAATCTATTGTTTGCATTTGCTTGTTTGCACACATATAGTTTACCATGGCCTTCATGACCCCACCTATGTATGACCCTTCCAACATTCATGTTTGGAAGATTAGGATGACCGTTTATTTGTAAACCCTAGGTCATAAAGTTTATCTTGCTATTACCAAGGAATCCTTCCTTAGTGATCGCAATCATATAGGGGCCAATGCACAAGCCCTAGAGGCCATTAGAAGCACTTTATCTAAAGATTATCTTTTATGTGTTTCTAACTTTGATTCCGCTTTTGTAGTGTGGAACAAATTGACAACCACCAACACCTCCAAGCTTCAAGTCCAAATCCAATAAGAAGAGGAATCTAGTGGAGAATCCGAACCACAACAATGCTATATGGTCCAAGGGAATGACTCCTTGAGGTACATTCGGAACCCCACTTAGATAATGATGATTGTGCTAGTTCTTCAAATGATTATGTTGATCCCCATGCCTTGAATGAAGAACTATCAATTGTATGTGAAAAACTAATTGAAAAATATAATTTGTTGAAAAAGAAAAGTCTAGGAATTGAACAAGAAAATAAGAGTTTGCATGCTAGACTTAACAATATTTTGCAAGAGAAGGTTGAGGTCTATAATGAAAGGGATTCATTGAGATCTCAATTAGAACTTGCACTAAAAGAAATGAATTTTTAAAAACTAAAAATGATTGCCATGCTATTTTGAAGAAAAATGAAAATTTATCTTCTAAAGTTGATTTTGTTGTAAAAGAGAATAATTCTTTGAAAATAAAAATTGATTCTATTTCAAAAGATTTAGAAATTTGTTTAAAGAAAAATGAAGTTTTGCAAAATAAAATTGATGCACATGTTTGCCATGCTAGTGTAGCTTCATCTAGTCTACCTAATGCATGTACCTCTTCTTCTAGGATTAATGATGATATTTGTATGTTAAAGAGAGAGTAGATTGTTTGGGCTCCACTATGAACCAATGTGCTATGAACCACTCACGCTTGGAAACCTTGGTTCGAAAGAAACAAGTTCCATCCTTTATGCATGCACACCCTCCACGGCATACACATGCTCCACACAGACACCATCAACACATGTATGCTCATGTGTACACATGTACACATTGTGGCCGAAAAGGCCATCTTGCTAAATTTTGTTATGATAGATTACATACTCCTAATTTAGCAAAGAAGTTTGTTTGGGTTAGAGAAGGTACTAACCCCCATGGACCCAAAAAGATATGGGTACCAAAGACCACCCCTCCTATTTTTGATGTAGGTGTGGGCTCTCACATGACGTGAGAGTGATGACACCTTGGAGTGGATGCGTTCCGGACTTAAAGGAAATCAATTGGATGCATCACTTTCAAGGGAAGATTTGGTGGAAATGACCACCATGTTTTGGAGACAAGGAGAGTTGCTTCTTCGGTTTTGGTAACAATCCTTTACTCCCATTTATTATGTTTACATGCTTTCCACTTCATTGTTTATAGCATGTTTGATAGTTTATAGCATATTTTTTTTGATGTCTATGGATTAGTATGTTCATTCCATGTTTATTAGATCCTTGACATACATGTATAGTATTTGAGACACACATGCTTATTTGAATCGTACTTAGTGTTCTCACTTTTCTTTAAGCTATAATGTACATCATGAATCTAATACATATGAATTTACATAGTAATCATGTTTTAGTTTTATCATGATGATTTTTATATTGTGTTTTGATGCTTCATGTTTTGAATATATGTTTAGATGTTAGTTTTCATTAAGACTAGTTATATACTTGTACATAGAGTGGGCTACAAATAAATCTATATATGTTTGGATTGAATGCTTGTTTGTTCCCATTAGATGTGCTAGTATAGTCTAGTTTTGATGATTCATACATTTCAAACTTGTATTCCATTTTTGAATTAGTTTTATGATTGTGTGTTTCACTTCATGTATATGTGTATTGCCAAACTTTAAGATATACATGTATACCCTTGAGTCATTTGCTTTTCATGCAAATCTATTTATGGACTCAATTGTGTTTAGGGATATGTATGTATACTTCATGTTTGACAATTCATACATATACCTTGAAATGAAATTTTGTTTTAATGAAAATTAGTTTTTCAAGTTTTTCATGTATTTATATTTAACTTCATGTATATGTCCATCTTATCCAAACTGTTGACTATACATGAGTATCCTTTTTTTTGAGCCACGTGCCTTAATGCATATATTTTGTGGACTCTTTATGTTTTGGATATGTATGTATACTTTAGTTTGTATTAGACATACATATGCCTTGAAGATTAGATAGTTTTGATGATTTCGTGTTTTTAAGGAATAATTGAGCTTAATTGAACATGTTTTCATGATTATGATCTTCATATTGTATTTGTACACTCATATTTATAATTTGCTCATGTTTTGTTTTCATGAGTCTTATTTATGCCTAATTGAACTTGAGTGTTTGATATGATGTGGATTCCATGTTTATGAAAAACAATTTTGTTTTATTCCTTGCTTGAAGGATTTCGTACTAGTTAACAAATTTTTCCATTTAACTAGTTGCGATATTCTTCATATGGTAGAGATTTTCAAACAAAACTAAATTTCAAATCTATTTTTGAAAACCCCTACCTTCTATGGGAGGTTGGATGGGAGATCATGGTCATGTATGCTTTAAAATGAAAATCATTTAAAACTTGAACCTTGATTGGGTGGTAGATTATATGAGATATACACTTGATTATTATTGTTGATTCAATTGGTATCATTGAACTCTTTCAATTGGTATCAATTTTGACATTATTGGTATACTCATATATTTGTTTATGTATATATGCTTCAATTTCAATGGTATCAATTTCTATTGGTATCTAAATTTTCATACATATATGTTTTATTTGTGTTCAAAAAAAAAAATCACAAATTTTAGTTTTTGTTTACTCAAGCTCTAGCATGACCCAACACCTTGAGTTTCACTTTTGTTTCAATTGATTACTTTTAAATTGGTATCAAGACTATGCATATTTTAGTTTGTATTTCATAAAGGGGGAGAAAATTTGATATTGTATTTCAATTGGTATTTGTACTCCCACACTTTATGATTAAAAGTGTTATTTTAAACATATGATATCAATATCAAATTTGTTTATATGTTTTAAAATGAAGAAATTTTACAATGGTATCATATTTAAGAAATTCAAAATTTGTTTTGGTTTCAAGATTCATGTTTAAGAATTCAAGACTTATGTTTAATTACAATTGGTATTTCCAAAATTTTGTTTAAAGAAAATATTTAAAGTTTTGATTTGTATTGCTTATATGCAAGGAGAGCTTAACATCTCTTCATATAGATTCATGTTGAGTGTATTGTGTATTGAAGAGCTTCACATCTCTTCTTTATGTGGTACACGTGTGTAGGGGGAGCTTCACATCTCCTCTTATTCATTACATAATGTGTGTTATGTGAATTAGGGCTTAACTTCCCTCCTTCATGTAATGCATATGTGTAGGGAAGCTAACTTAGCGTCTTCCTCTTCATGAATGTATATAGCATATAACACTTATTATCCTTGTTTATTTTCTTTTGGTATCAAGATGCTTCATTGACATATTTTCAATTGATATCATGTTTTAAAGTCACCCCTTATTGACTTGTTTTTGTTTTAGACAAAAAGGGGGAGAACATTGTCTTTTATTGTTTTGTTTGACATAAAGGGGAAGAAAGATTTTTACCCCTCGTTTTATTTATGGTTTTGATTACCCCTTTGTTGATGATTGACAAAAAGGGGAGAAAGATTTATGAAGTTTTATATGCATGCTTATGTTTATGCATATATTATATTTAATCTCAAGAATCTCAAGAATACTAAGTTTAATTGATTTATAGAGTTTGCTTTGTAATTGGTATCTAGAGCTTATTTTATTTTGAATATTCCATTTAATATCTAGAACCATTTATTGTTTATGCATATGCATGTTTCATGTTTAATATTCATTGCATATATTTATTGTTTATCCCTATGCATGAGTTAAGGGGGAGCTTCCTTGAAGCTTATCTTTAATCCATGCATATATAACTCCATGAGTTTTGTCATCATCAAAAAGGGGAGATTGTTGGCCCAATGGCCTTCCACTCTAGTTTGATGATGATCAACTCATGTAGTTATGTTTACTAATATTCTTGTGTTTCTAAGTTTCAGATCATTAACAGGATATTAGTTGGTGATTAGCTTCAACAAGGAGTTTAGAAGCTTTCCATGTTGATTCCGGTGCCAAAGCTTAAAGATCATATCTTTGCACTTGGAGGATCACGCGTTTGGGATCGAGTCTACTTGAAGAGGAAGATCGATAAGAAGACTTAGGTATCCTAGTTTAGATAGAGTTTTAGATCCATTTGTAAAGCTTAGTTTAGTTGATATGCTCAAGTGCACAAAACACACACGTTCATGATTTGGTTCTTGGTTTTCATGAATAATAGATCAAATAAGTTTACTTTATACTTATGTATATTAGATATGGTCTAGATATACATACATGCTTTAAACTTGCTAGACAAACTTATTTTGACTATCCTATTCATGTTTTGGAAAAATCAAGTTTGACAAAATACAAGTTTTGTTTTTGATAAAATTGGCAAGACACAAAAATGAATTGATATGTGATATATTGTCTTGAAATTTTTATCACATGTTTATGTTTTAATATAAAATAATAAAACAAGTTTTATGGAATTTTCAGAAGAGATAAAAGATTTTTATAAAATATTTTTCCAAATTTTCTGACCTTGTTTTTGTGCTGACAGGCTGGTCGGTCGACCCTGACGGTCGACCGCACCAAGGGCCGGTCGACCGTTCGGGTCGACCGACGTGCACAGACGTGCACGTCTGTTAGGCACAGACACGGTCGACCGGGACGGTCGACCGAGTTGAGAGCTCTGCTCTCGGGTTTTCTGGGTCGACCGGGCCGGTCGACCGCAGTTGCCCAACGGTCATAATTCTGACCGTTGGCGGTCGACCGGACCGGTCGACCGGTGGCCTGTCAGGCTGCCACATCAGCCTAACGGCTAGTTTTGTATAGGGGCTATATAAATCCCATCTCTTGGGGATTTTGGCCAAGTTTTCTAAGAGAAAAATTTCCAGTTTTCTGAAGTGTTTAAAAAGTTTTAAAAAGAGTTTTTGGGGCTTTAAAACTTCTCATCTTTATTTGTTTGGGTTTTTAGAAAATCAAAGAAAACTAGGTTTTGGGATTTTGATTTGGTATTTCATTTTCTATCATATACAAGAGATTCCCAAGTAGTTTTTCTTTGTTGCTTGTTTCCAAAAACACTTTGATTCCACACTTGAGCTATATCTTCTATCCTAAACTATTTAGGATCTTGTTTTTGTGGAAAAAGAAAAAGGAAAGAGGTTTGTGGTTGAAATATACCACTTGTTGTAAACCCTTGATTTCTTGAGTTGCTCCCTCTTTGGTAGAGGTGGAGATTGTTGTATTGGGTTGTTGGTTTGGATCCCTCTTCGGTAGAGGTGATTGAGTTTAGTTGTAGACCTCTTCGGTAGAGGTGTTGGTTGTTGTATTGGCTACGGGCCCACCCCTCGGTTGTGAGGTGGTTGTTTGAGAGTGGAGTTTGGTACTCCTAGAGTTGTAACAAATCCTCTTCGGTAGAGGTTCCCTCGGTGGGAGATAGTGGATTGGAAATCCTACACGGTGGTGTAGGCGGGGATGTAGAGCAAGGTGCTCGAACCTCGAAACAAATCTTGGTGTTTGCGCTTTGATCCATTGTCTCTCTAACTCTCTCTCTTATAATTGTGCAAAGCATCATACTCATCATCATATCATACTTGCTTGTGTTGAGCATTGATTCATTCATATCTTATACATTGCTTGTGTTGCCTTGCATCTTTTATATTGCAATTCATTCTTATATGCTTGGCTTGATTGTGTGTATTTCATATTGCTTGGATTGCTTGTGTGTGTGTGCCTAACTTATACTCATCCAACAAGAGCTTCACATAGCACCTCAACCCTTTTCAAGGGGAATCAAGGGGAGTTAGTCCAGAGCCTCGCAAGGGGAATTCGGCTACACTTGTTGTATTGTATTAGTTTGTGCATAATTTGCATTAGCTTCCGCATTTAGCGCACTTAGTTTGTATTTAGTATTCTAGATTAGCACTTACACTATTCACCCCCCCTCTAGGTGTTTTTCACATTCCTCTCGAACCAGATGGATAACCTATCAAGCCTGACTTTTTCATATGTAATGGTGGCATGTCTCCCTTCTCCTATTCAATTGATCGCCGTTCGACCCAACGACAAGGCATCTAAATAGTCAGATGAGTTGATTAAATAAGTTTATCTGATGGCTTATCAAGCCAAACTCATTGAAGAAGGTTCGTGACGCATCTTTGCAAACCTTTCTACTGTTTTCACATTCGTTCCAAGATGTGGTCATCGATCGACTCTCATGACAAGATGATTGAATGAGGTTATCTGATGGCTTATCAAGTCAAACTAATTGAAGAAGGTTCGTGACGCATTTTTATAGAACCTTTTCACTGTTTCCACATTCATATCAAAGTGTGATGACCAAATGAGGATCAAAGAGGACTCCATGAGGAAGGTTAATCTCCAGACAAAATCCTTACGGAATTCATATCCGCCTCCTTGATCCCCAGCTCATTTGCACGGTGAAAACCCAGGAGGTACACTATACTATTTAACTGAACAAAATAGTCCAACGCCTCTGATGGCTAAAGGATAGAGGAAACAGTTGGCCTTTAAGTCCAACAAAAAATTTTCGATAACTCATCATACGGGGGGAATAGCATGGCTAGCCCAACTCAAATGGTAGTTAGTAAAGGCATATCAAATCCGTTGACAGCTGAGGGTTTGCTAAAAATCTTGAGGGACCTGATCCTGCCTTCTTTTTCAAAATCCCTTACCAATTCCCGTCCACGGAATGGTACGACCAACAAAAACTGTAATTGTTTCTCCAGCAAAATAATCATAGATTGAACCTATCACGTTAACATTATACCTCTGGCAGTAAAACCAACATACCCCCAGAAGGATAGAATTTCAAACTTGTCAATTCTCTTTAATAGAATGATGAGTCCACTAAAATTGCTCAAATCGCAAAATTTCTTGGCCAAGTTAAAAACTACACCTCTGACTAAAATTGCTTATATCACAATATAAATCCTTGTTAAATTAATATTATAACTATGACAGTGATTCTCTCGACTTTCGGGACATTTAATGCTAAGTTAATATCACACCTCTAGCATCTATTTTATTGTTAAGTTAAATACTACACCTATGACAATGATTTTACCTCGAGCTTTCCCATCGAAATCGAGACGTCCAATGCTAAGTTAATATTATACCTCTAGCATTCATTTCATTGTTAAGTTAATACTAAACTTATGATAGTGATCTTCTTAGTTTTCTCAATGAAAACGAGACTTTCCTGGTGCTAAGTTAATATCATACTTCTAGCATATATTCTTGTCAAGTTAATATCACACCTCTGACAATTCAATTTGCTCAAACTACAAATCTAAACCCATCATGTTAACATTATACTTCCGACGGTGAAAATTTTCACAAATTCCCAGTGGATCAAACTCCACTTGTTATTCTTATCAATAGAATGGCAAGTCCAAAAAAATTTTAAAATCACGAATTCAACCCCTGTCAAGCTAACATCACACCTCTGACAGAAATCCTCTCAAATTTCCTATGGAACTACCAAAATTTGAGTTGCTACGTTAGTCGTCACCTCTAGTAATCAAATTCATTTGCTTCCATTTGTCAGATTTTCAACACAAAATAAAGACAAAATGAAGGCAAAATTATCACTTTTATTATTCATATCAAAATTATATAGGTGATATAAACACTCTCTTATTCAATAAGATGTAGTGTTACAAAAGAGAAAAAGGACAAAAAGTATATATCATTCAGTGAGAGATTTTATTTGGTCCTTGAGGCGCTGAATGTTCCTTTTACGTGCTTCCTCAACTTCAGCCAAGGCTTGAACCCTCAACTCCTCATCTGATAAAAGCTTCTTCTCACCAAGTTGTACCTGAAGAACTTGCAACTTGGAGGTGAAGACATTGAGTTCTTGTTGTACCCGACTCTTGGCGGCCTCGAGCTCCTCCACCTTTTTCTTCTCAGTTGCAAGCTTCTGCTCGTTTTCTTGGATTAAAGCTTGTGCTTTAGTGATCACAGCTCGAGCATTGCTATCGTAGCCTCTGCATTCTTGGTGATGATCTCAGATCGCTGAAGATCATCTATCAGATTTTGATAGCTGGCCTTGGAATCATCAAGATGATGAGCTTCCTCAACTATTTGCTCCCCGACCTCTTTTCGTTCTCGTTCTTGGGTGGTACGGAAGTTGTTCAACACATGTTGAACACCATTGATTAGATTGGCACTTTTTAGGTTCCTCAGATCCTTTCGAGTATATTCCTAACTGCTTCACCAGCACTTGGTACGCTTGCGCCTGATCAGAACCCCCAGTCTGCTGGATATTCTCAGCCTGGTTCTCGAGGAGTGTTCGTGCGGACTCAAACAACTTTTGCCCAGAAAGTACTAATTCAGTGCATCACTTCATCATAATGAAGAATTTATCGACCATCTGGAGGTCAGTTCTTTCAAGATATTCGTAGCTGGTGTAAGCACTAGAAGAACACTTCCTGATCTAGTCTCTATGATCGTGACAGAAGAACTCTCAGAAATTGAGGGTGGTGCACTTGTCCCTCCTAAAAATACAAGAGCAAGTTGGCTCAAAAGCTGCCTCATCTCCAAGGTCACCACAGGAGCTTCAGAATTGAGAACTGCAATAGCTTTCTGTGTAGTAACCTCAAAAATAGGCTCCAAAGTTATGGCCTTCTCTGTTGAAGCCTCAATAAGAATGTCTTTTGCACTAGTATCTATGATAGGCTCTTCTGCTTGAGCTAGTGCAACACCACCTGCAGTCATTACGACAGTGTTAGTGACAAAGCTAAGAGTAAGAATATCAAATTTTGGTATCTTACCAGGTTGAGGAGTCGGAGATGGCAAATCCTCTGGCAGGTCTCTTGGCTGAGAAGATTCCCTTGCCATAGATGTTGTGCTCGCAGGGACCACCTCAGCACTGATCTTGAGAACTTCTGAACTCCCCGACTGGGTTAGTTCCTCAATCATTTTAGCAGTATTTGAGGAAGTTTCACCCTCAGTAGTAGCAGCAGCCTCTACAAATGTCATCCAAGCAGATGTTAAGATAATGACTATAGGGTGACAAGAAAAATAAAGAGCAAAGCAGAAAGAATACCCTCAGTGATAGCAGTCCCTTCAAGGGGCAATTCCTTCTCTGAGATAGCCACCTGCATTTCCTCTTTGGTCAGTTGTGAAAGCTTACCGGTGTCAGGAGCAGGATGCACATTATCCCAGTCAATATCATCTGTTGAGTATTCTAGTTTCTCACTTGATGATGGAGACGATACTAGGGTAGGCGAAACTCCGACAGCAGGGAGCATAGCCCCAACAAGTCTAGTGGTTAGACTTTGATCTGGGACCCATGCTGAAGACATCATCTGATTCTCTTTAGGATTAACACTTTGACTTGAAGAGAGCCTGAAGGAACAATCTTGGCAGGCACTAGGGTCGGCACTGATTCATCTCTAGTTGTTTGCCTTTCTATGACTTTCTCTGACAAGTCCTCAACCTTAACGACTATAGGACCATTGGTTTGACGACTTTTCGGACATAGTAGACTCTCAGAATATTCATCCTCTTTGGAGCCAGCATGGATAGGCTCAGGATCTACTTTCGATGTTGAAGTTCCCTTAGAAGAAGCTTCAGCCACAGGTTTCTGTCGTAACTTCTTTGGACTCGAACTAGCCTCAGTAGACTGAGATCGAGCATGCTTCGCAGCGTCTCCTCGTGAACGTCTTTGATGAGATTCTTCAGCAGGCTTCTCTCCATATCCAGCAGCCTCCGTCTGACCAATCTCAAGCTCAGTTTGAAGGAATTCATCCATCCTCTTTAAACGGGTGTTCTTGAAACCCTTATTGGCATGAAAGATAGCATTGATCCGCCTAATGCAGATGTTGTTTATGTTATACCCCGGGATTAAGTCAGCTATCACATACCATGCACAAAACCTAAGACCGACATAAGTGTTTGGTGGCTTCTATGGTAGTTTAATCTTACTTCTGTTCCTCCAACTACATTGAAGTACCACGCCCTTGTTCCATACAAATTACCACTGAAATGAAGGCCTAAGTTCAGGTTAACTACATATAGCTGATCATATCCAAATTGGTGAGCAAACCAGCTTAGCAAATAGGGTTCTATTTGAAAAGCACACCTAGAGGGGGGGTGAATAGGTGTAAGTGCTAATCTAGAAACTAAATGCGCTAAATGCGGAAGCTAATGCAAATTTTGCAGCACACTTAATACAACACACAAGTGTAGCCGAATTCCCCGTGAAGGGCTCTGGACTAACTCCTCTTGATTCCCCTTGAATGGGTTGAGGTGCTATGTGAAGCTCTTGTGGTTAAGTATAAGTGAGGCACACACAAACAACCAAGCATATAAGATGAATAGGCAATATGAATATATGCAAGGCACAACACAAGCAAATATGATATGATGCTAAGAATGATCCTTTGCACAATATAAAGAGAGAGAGTTAGAGAGACAATGGATCAAACGCAAACACAAAGATATGTTTCGAGGTTCGAGCCCCTAGCTCTACATCCCCGCCTACACCACCGTGTAGGATTTCCAATCCACTATCTCCCACCGAGGGAACCTCTACCGAAGAGGATTTGTTACAACAAAGGGAGTACCGAACTCCTCTCTCAATACAAACACCACCTCACACAAGAGGGGTAGGCCCTTAGCCAATACAACAACCACAATCACCTCTACCGAAGAGGGACACAAACCAAACTCCACCTCTCACTAGAAGGAGCAAACTAACCAACTCAACCTCTACCAAAGAGGGAGCAAACCAATCACCCGATCAACCTCTACCAAAGAGGGATACAACAAATACAAGGGTGTTTACAACTTGGAGGCTCAATCAACCTCAAACAATCTCTTTTCACAAACAAAAGATCCTAAATAGATTAGGATAGAAGATATAGCTCAAGTGGAAAAACTAAGTGTTTTGATCAAAGAAAACTCTTGGGAAAACACCAAAAATGATATAGAGATTTTTGCTCAAAAACAATTCCCAAAACCTAGTTTCTTTGAAATAGACAAAACACTTAAAAACAAACAAGATGAATCTTTTGCTCTTTAATAAACTCTTTTAAAAACTTCTTTTTTAAAACTAGAGAATGGGAGAAAATCAGCTCTAAAAATCTTGGCCAAAATCCCAAAGAAATGGGGTTTTTATAGGCCCATCAGAAAACTAGCCGTTAGGCTGAGCTGGCAGCCTGACAGGCTACCGGTCGGCCGGCCCGGCCGACCGCCAATGGTCAGAAATGTGACCGTTGGGGCAACCCGGTCGACCGCCGGTCGACCCAAATAAACAGAGACACTGCTCTCAGTTACGGTCGACCGTCCGGGTCGACCGCCCTTGTGTCTGCCAGACGTGCACGGCTCTGTGCACGTCGGTCGACCTCACGGGTCGACCGGCCCTTGGTGCGGTCGACCCATGCGGTCGACCGACCTGGCCTGTCAGTCACAGTTCAGGGCAGAAAAACATAAGTTAAAATATTTCTAAAAATTCTTTTAAGTCTTTTAAAAATACCAAAAAATAGTTTTATCATTTTGCATTGATATATAAATATGTGATAAAAAGTTTAGCTCAAATATCAATGAATATGAACTATTTTGTGTTTTAACATTTTTACCAAAAATCAAAACATGTATTTTTATCAAACTTGAATTTTTCAATACATGAATAGGAAAGTCAAAATAAGTTTGTTTAAAAGTTAAGCATGCATGTATAGAATGAAACAACTATACATATATCAATTAAACTTGTTTTGATCAACTATTCATGAAAACACATACCAGTTTAACTAAAAACCGAAAAAACCAATATCCAAACATAAAACTTGTGTGTGTTGTGCACTTGAGCGTATCACTATACTAAGCTTTACAAAAGGATCTAAACACACTAAACTAAACTAGGATACCTAAGTCTTCTTGATGATCTTCCATCTTCAAGACGGTTTGGTCCCAAACATGATCCACCGAGTGCAAAGGTATGATCTTTAAGCTTTGGCACCGGAATCACCATGAAAAGCTTCTAAACTTCTTGTTGAAGCTAATCACCAACTTATATCTTGGTTAATGATCTGAAACTTAAACAACACAAGATTATTAGTAAACATAACTACATGAGTTAATCATCATCAAAACTAGGGCGGAAGGCCTTTGGGCTAATAATCTCCCCCTTTTTGATGATGACAAAACTCATGGAGTTATATATGCATGGATTAAAGTTAAGCTTCAAAGAAGCTCCCCCTTAACTCATGCATAAACAAATAAACATAATATGCAATGAATATTAAACATGAATGCATACATAGATATGCAAAACAATAGATGGGTTCTAGATACCAATGAAATGTTTAAAAACATACATGCTCTAGATACCAATTAAAATTAAACTAAATTAAAACTTAATATATACAAAAACATAACTATGCATATATAAAACTTATAAACTCAAAATCTTTCTCAAATAATTCTCCCCCTTTTTGTCAATCATCAACAAAGGGGTAAACAATCAAAACAAAACAAAATTTTCTCACCCTTTTTAATACAAAAAAATCAATCATCAATAAAGGGTTAAATGCAAAACTAAATCAATACATTTTTTCCCCCTTTTTGTCTAAAACAAAAACAAAAGCAAATAGGGGTGACAATCAATTAAGGTACCAATTGAAAATATGTCAAAGAATAGCATCTTGATACCAATTGAAAGGAAACAAACAAAGAAAATATTGATACCAATTTTTATGCAAAACACATGAAAATCTTGATACCAATTGAAATTAAACATAATAAATTTTGAATGTCTAAACACAAATTTTGATACCAATTGTAAATATTTTTCATTTTGAACATATGATACCAAATTTGAATTTTCAATCATAAAGTATGGGAGTACAAATACCAATTGAAATATGAAAGTCAAATTTTCTCCCCCTTATGAAATACAAACTAAAACAATGTGTAGGCTTGATACGAATTTAAAAATAATCAATTGAAACAAAATTGAAGTTCAAGCTTAGCATAAACACAAAACATATATATGTATGGAAAATATATACCAATTGAAATTGATATTCTTGGAATTGAAAGCATACATACATACAAATATATATGAGTATACAATAAAGGTCAAAATTGATACCAATTGAAAGAATTCAATGATACCAATTGAAATAACAATAAGATCAAGTGTATACATCATATAACTATACCTCCCAATCATGGTTCAAGTTTTAAATGATTTTCATTTTAAAGCATACATGAACATGATCTCCCATTTAACCTCCCATAGAAGGTAGGGGTTTTCAAAAATAGATTTGAAAATAAGCTTTGTTTGAAAAACTCTACCAAAATGAAGAATACCGTAAGTAGTTATAAGAAAAAGTTGTAAACTAGTACGAAATCCTTCAAGCAAGGAATAAAATAAAATTATTTTTCATAAAACACATGCAAATCACATAGCACTTAAAAACACTCAATATTCAATAAAGTCCATACATGCTCATGAAAACATACTCATGAGAAATATCTTTAAAAAATGGTGAGTGTACAAGTAATGTGTGACATGGTATTATGAAATTTCCAATTAAGCTCAAAATTCCTTGAAATAATGAAAATCATCAAAACTTATTTAATCTTCGAGGTATATGTATGTCTTATACAAACTAAAGTATACATACATATCCAAACACAACGAGTCCACTAAGATATATGCATGAAGGCACGTGGCTCAAAAAAAAGGATGTATATGTATAATAATAATTTGGATAAAATAGACATATACATGAAGTTAAACAAATAAATACGAAATCAAGAAAAACTAAATTTTCACGAAAACAAATTTCATTTCAAGGTATATGTATGGATTGTCAACACAATAAGTATACATACATATCCTTAAACACAATTGAGTCCATACATATAGATTTGCATGAAAGGTAAATGACTCAAAGGGTATATATGTATAACTTAAGGTTTGGCAAAATGCACATATACATGAAATGACACAAATAATCTACAAACAAATCCAAAATGGGAATACAAGTTTAAAATGTATGAATCATCAAAACTAGACTATACTAGCACATCTAATGGGTTCAAATAAGCAATCAAGCCCAAACATATATAGATTTATTTGTGGCCCACTATATGTACAAGTATAAATCCTAGTCTTAATGAAAACTAACATCTAAACAAGTAATCTTAACATGAAGCATAAAACACGATAAAAATCAACATGATAAGCATAAACATGATTATTATGAATATCCACATGTTATTAGAACTATGATATACGCAATAGCAACTAAATAGTGAGAACACAAAGAATTTATCCACATTAAACATGGCTGTCTCAAAATAACTAAACATGTATATCACAAGTCTAATTAACATGGCATTATCATAATAATCTACAAACAATAAAACATGCTATAAACAATGATCATGAAAAACATGTAAACAATAATAAGGAGTTAGGAACCGTTACCAAAACCTAGAAGGCAACTTTCCTTGTCTCCAAAACGTGGTGGTCCTCTCCACCAAACGTCCCTTGAAAGTGATGCATCCAAATGATTTCCTTTAAGCTTGGAACGCATCCACTCCAAGGTACCGCTACTCTCACGTCATGTGAGAGCCCACACCTACATCAAATAAAGGAGGGGTGGTCTTTGGTACCCATACTCTTTTGGGTCTATGGGGGTTAGTACCTTCTCTAACCCAAACAAAATTCTTTGCTAAATTTACATTATGTAATCTATCAAAGCAAATTTAGCAAGGTGGCCCATACGTCCACAATGTGTACAAGTGTACACATTAGCATACATAGTGTGATGGTGTTCATGAGGAGCATGTGTATGCCGTGGAGGGTGTGCATGCATAAAGGATGGAACTTGTTTCTTCGAATCAAGGTTTCCAAACGTGAGTGGTTCATGGCATATTGGCTCATAGTGGAGCCCAAACAATCCACTTTCTTCTTCAACAAACAAATATCATCATTAATCTTAGAAGAAGAAGTGCATGCAAGGGGTGATCTAGGTGAAGCTACCCTAGCATGGCAAACATGAGAATCAATCTTATTTTGCAAAGAATTATTTTTCTTTAAACAAATTTCTAATTCTTTTGAAATAAAATCAATTTCATTTTTCAAAACATCATTTTCTTTTAAAACAAAATCAACTTTGAAGACAAATTTTCATTTTTCTTCAAAAGAGTTTCACAATCATTATTGTTTTCAAAAACTCATTTTCTTTAAGTGCAAGATCAAGCTGAGATTTTAATGAATCCCTCTCATTAGCAATCTCCTCTTTTTCTTGCAAAACAATATCAAGTCTAGCAATCAAATTTTTATTTTCATTATTAATGCCTAGACTTTTCTTTTTCAAAACATTATATTTTTCAATCAATTTTTCACAAACTATAGATAGTTCTTCATTCAAGGCATGGGCATCAACATAATCATTTGAAGAACTAGAACAATCATCACTATCTAACTGGGTTTCCGATTGTACCTCAAGGGAGTCATTCCCTTGGACCATATAGCATTGTTGTGGTTCGGATTCTCCACTAGACTCCTCCGGTTAGATTGGCAATTGAAGCTTGGAGGTGGTGGTTATTGTCAACATGTTCCACACTGCAAATGCGGAATCAAAGTTAGAAGCAAGCATAAGATATTCTTTAGGTAATGTGCTTCTAATGGCCTCAAGGGCTTGTGCATTGGCCCATATATGAATGCGATTACCAAGATAGTATTTCTTGGTAGCCGCAAGGAAGACATGCAAACCTAGGGTCTTTAAATAGCTACTCATCATAACCTTCCAAATCTCAAGTCTAGAAATGTCAAACATAGGAGGGCTATCCATGAGGGCAAACTAAATGTGTGTAAACAAGCAAATACAAACAAGATTAGCCTAAAATGAGGATATTTAACTCTAGGTTGTTAGACCCAAAATCAGAGCACTTGGCTCTGATACCAATTGAAAAGCACACCTAGAGGGGGGGTGAATAGGTGTAAGTGCTAATCTAGAAACTAAATGCGCTAAACGCGGAAGCTAATGCAAATTTTGCAACACACTTAATACAACACACAAGTGTAGTCGAATTCCCCGTGAAGGGCTCTGGACTAACTCCTCTTGATTCCCTTGAATGGGTTGAGGTGCTATGTGAAGCTTGTGGTTAAGTATAAGTGAGGCACACACAAACAACCAAGCATATAAGATGAATAGGCAATATGAATATATGCAAGGCACAACACAAGCAAATATGATATGATGCTAAGAATGATGCTTTGCACAATATAAAGAGAGAGAGAGTTAGAGAGACAATGGATCAAACGCAAACATAAAGATATGTTTCGAGGTTCGAGCCCCTAGCTCTACATCCCCACCTACACCACCGTGTAGGATTTCCAATCCACTATCTCCCACCGAGGGAACCTCTACCGAAGAGGATTTGTTACAA